>JAUZNK010006592.1:0-25487 GCA_035046665.1 Euphysa ruthae
CCTAAGAACTCATCAGCAGATTTTGGCAAAAAAAACAAACATTCAAAAAATAGTTCGCAAACAAGCAAAGCACAAGTCATACGAACACTTAAAACATGTATAAAATTTAATATATACTTCATAAATATACAATATTTCGAGAGAGAGCCAAATAAAGTTCTTTTATCAAAGAACTTTTTTTCATTGTAATATATTAATATTTTTTTTCATTTCATTCTGACGTCATTTTCAGTATCGCAGATGTTATTGAAGAACAAAAATATTTCAATCCTAATCCATATTATCGCTTGCGTGAGAATGATATAAAAATGCTTTATACCTTTTCTTACTTATAAAATCTTTTTGTACAAAAAATTTTTTAACAAATGAAATATCAAGAAAAATTGTTAACAACTGATGAGTGAGACTCAAGAGTGTCTCTTTTATAAAATTTTTGAGAGCTTCACTCATTAGTGAAAAAAACTGCTTAAAAAAAAATATTAGGAGAAAAAAAAATTGAACTCCCTGGTTATTCATGACAGGTATTTTTATTTCAATGGCTTTGAGTTTAATTCGTGATGTTATCCCAAGCTGGAGAGTGAATGATTTATATATTTTTGGAAGTGTTTTGCTAAGGATCACTGTACTTAAAAACATGATTTTAACAACTTCAGGTGACATCCTACCAATATAACAAAACCAAACTGTTTTCTAATTTCCAAAAATTGTTCAAAAATTAAAAGCTTTTCTTAAGATACTCAGGCAATTTGAGGCTATCAGTTAATTCCAGGCTAGATACACATAATGCTGTAATATAGACGCTTAAAATGAGCTTTTATCCACTAATGAACTCAAAAAAACTTACATTTAAACAATATAAGCATTTCTTATTTAAATATTTATAACATTTTTATAAAATAAATATCAAATGACCAACATTCCTAGAGGAGCTTCTCCACTTCCCCAAAGTAAATTGTTCATATCGTGTATGATCACTTAGCCTCATAGATTAGAATTTTTGAATCGTGCATATGCGTTAAATTATGTAAAAAAAGGCATCTTTAAGGTTTCTAGGAACAAGATTAAAAAAAAAAAATAAATAAAAAAAGTAAAAAACATTTGGACCGACCACCGAAAAAAAAAAACAAAAAACCATATGTATTTAACACATGATCATATAAATCGAAAGAAACACAAAAATTCAAAAATGTTGTATTTGGCTCCGATATAAAAAAATATCGAGTTATATTCACTTTACAATCCTTTAACTTCTCGAGCAATTTTTTAGAAAAACTACTGAACATTTTTTGTGAAAAAGTAATGAACATTTACTGAGAAAAAATAACGAGCATTTACTGAGAAAAAGTAAGGAACATTTTTCTGAAATAACTAACGAATATTTACTGAGAAAACTAACGAACATTTCCTTTAAGTACTTTTGCGCAAATTCATAAGAATCCGTAGATCATAATACATCTTTATTAATCTCATTATAAAGGGCACTATTTAGGTCTGAAAATTTATTAATTTGAGCACTGGATCTATATTATTGACTACGCCAGAGCCTAGAACGTAGAATATATTTGCTTAAAACATCACATGCACGCACACTTACACATACATATTATATAAATAAATATATATATATTTAATATATAATTAATATATATATATACATTATATATATATATTGCAATGCTCACCTCGACTATGCTCCTCGCCAAGACTACCTCTTCCAAACATGGTCACATTGCAGAGTTCTATAAGAGCATTCAACTCGTCTTTCTCAGGTTCGTAGGCAACACCAGTTCCTTCACCTCCACTTATATCTAACTTAGGTTTATTTAGCAGAATTTCTTCATAGCCACGGTTATCTACAGACAGTTCTTTGTCAAATACAGCAAGTACAATCCGCTTATCGGTAGAGTTGTTCTTTACAAATGAAATATGTTCTTCCTCGAAGTATCTAGAGTAGAAATTCTAACTTTTTAAAATTTTTGAGTAAACTATCAATAAAAATTTAAAAACTAAGTAGTTGAAAAAATCAGTTGAATTTTTAATATTGCAAGAACCTAACTTTTCTCAAAAGATGTAAGGAAAATTCATTCTAAAAATTCAGTTATTTTTATAACTAGGTGGTCTAAACTGACTGACATAATAGAAACCTAACGCTTTTTCCTAAAAAACAATTTACACAAACAAGATGAAAGAAATAATTGTGTCCTAATTTCGTTCGTATATTCGCATAATTTTTAAAACTATCTACAAGGACATTGTTTTTGGTAAACTCGGAACGTAAGTATGAACTTGCGCTTACCTATTAGATACTCTCTTTAGATTCTGTGTTTAAGCATACTAATGTAGATCTAAATATCTTACGTTCAGTATCAGTACGTGTTTACTTATTTAATAAGAAGTAATCCTTTGAAAATAGATAAGAAGAGATAACGCAGTAATAAAAGACCTCCTACTACGCATATCTAGCAAATAAAAACAGACCCAATTTTGATAATGAGATAGGATGAAAACAATAAAAATTGGCAGAAATTCAACTTATACCAGCATGGGTGGTCGTATCCTTAGAAACTACTTTTATAAGTAACGAGTATTCACTCGTTACTTTTAACAAAAGAACAAAAACATATGATTATTAAAAGGATTGCAAAAGCATGGCAAGCGTGTTGGCAAAACCAAAGTTAAAAATGGTGTATGGTAATTGTTGATAAAAAACTGCGCCAGAATTCAACAAACAAAACAGATTTTGAATGTAAAATGTTTTAAAGTTAGTCAACGTGAATAAGCAGAGTTTTTAGGTTTGTAGAAATTATCATCTTGGGTTTTATAACTTTTTTATATGATGATTAGTATATTTTGGTCCAGAAGGTAGGTATAGTAAAAATGTAAAACAGGGTGACTTTTTTCATGCCAAATGCACAAAAACTGGCATCAAGTTCCATCTTTTTAAATAATTTTATACAAAATTGAAAAAAGAATGCAAGCAAACTGTCCCGTTTTTTTAAACTTTTAAGGTTAACCGAGACAACAGCCTAAAAGAAAAATTTTTTTTTTGAAATGTTTTATAATAGAATAATTAACCATTTTAAAATGAGAAATTCATATAAATCACTTCACATATCAAACGGAAGAGGAGAATTAACCTGTCACTAAATTATAAACCAACACATTTTGAAATGTTTTATCCCTTTCATTTTTTAAAGTCTCATTAAACATATGAAAAGAAACTGCGCTTAAAAAATCATACCATTATTTTATTCTTTGTGCTCTAGCTTATATTTCCAAATTAATACATGAAAGGAAGTAGACATGTAGAGAAATTTTTGAAAGTAAAATATTTGAAATTTAATCCAGAAGCATAATAATTGGTCCTCTTAATTGAGCCTTCTTAACTGAGTTGCTACTGATTGTTATTCTTAAACTTTAAATTCCTTAATTGTAATTTGCGAAGGTATTGTGGAAAAAGAATAAAAATACTCATACTTAATAACGCCCTGAGTCAATTAATTGGAAATTTTTGTGTACATATTGGATATATTTATATTATTAATAACCAACTTTAACGTGAATTTTTGAAGAAACAATGGATTTAAGTAAATAAAATGAACGTTTATATTTTATTTATTTTTTTAAATTGTCGATTAATGTATCATCAGATATTGGCATCTCTGTAGTTTTGATACTATTTGTCAATATTGAAAATAAAAAATTATAATATTCCAATATTAATGATAACTAAACGGATATTCGTGTTAACAACATCCAAATCTATATCCAAAAGAAAGCTGAACATTCGCACCCATCTCAGGTTTTAAAATTTTAAAATTAGTGACAGTATAGCTAAAGGTTTATCTTATTGTTCTAAAACCAGGAATAACTATAGCAATTTTGGGATGGCGGTGATCGTGCAAAACATGTTATAAACAGAGCAATACACGGATGTTACCCTAAATCCATAAATAACATTGTTATTATCAATGGAACAAATAACCTTCACCGAAACAAAGTCCACTGAAATAGCAGATACCATTATGTAGATAGGGTATACCTTTAAATCCATGTCGTTGGTAAATCTCTGAGAGACCATGATGATACCCCATAATATGTAAATAAAAAACTCCAGGAATATTGCCACTTATCCGAAGATTTTCAGTTCATTGACGTATCCGATTTTACAGGTGTTCGATCTCCCTGTATTTCGTTGACAAGCTTCATTTAAATGATAATGGAAATTCAATGCTAGCAGATAAAATATTAACCTAATTTCATAATCATCCAGGAAAATCTTCACTTCCATCTCATCTTCGCCCGATATCTTTATCTCTGAACATTGGCTTTGAAATATGTTAGAGTGAATATGTGGGTAACGGAAAAGTTGGTTACAGAATCCAACATCCATTATCATCATCCCTACATGATGACTTTCCCCCATTAATACCACTTCTCGTTTGCTGACTCATATCATGCCCGCCATAATGGCCATCATTCCGTCATAACTATAGTTCTGTTTCCCGCACTGTGCATTTTCCAACAGTCCATAATTTTCCAAGGTATATGTCTCGTCCTGTCTGTCAAAATGTATCTCCTTCCATTCATACTATTCATAGGAAGTATCCAGATCATAATCCTTTTACCCCACTCAGGAGGACTAACAAAGTTAGAGCTCCTAAATGGGAGAAATGTGATATATTTCGTTATCTCCATTACCTCCACCATCCAACTCACATCAATATTTGTCTAAACCTTCATCCACATCATCATCTCAGACACCATCATCATCAGACACAGCACTGTCACCTCATCCCGTTCATTCTCAGTTTGAAACATTATTATCGTCTTCATATCTGTCATCATTATTTGCACTACTGAATGTGGTAATATATTTACTATACTTAATGTCAATCAATATTAATATAATAAAATTTAAATCTTTTATTTATTCTTTCAATATTTTATTAAAATTTATATTTCTTTTTCCTTTATATATATTTCAACTTCTATAAATAATAATACATATTTTAATATTTTTCCTACTGATGTAAATAACAACATCTATACTGAATGTTCGAATAATTTATCTACTAGTATTTTTAACCATAATGTTAATGAATATAATGGAAATTATTTTTATACGAGGACCACATAAAATATCATAATGCCTCAATTTACATCAAACTATCACCTGAGAGTAATATAATAAATAGACATCAAGAAAATTTTGCACAGTATTTCCCTATTTTTTGGCTTATTTCTTATTGTCTCTTTTAGTACAAAAAAGCTCCAAATTTTTAATTTTCTTTATTACATCATATCTATATTGATGTTTTTTAACACCTATCCAGTTAAAGAAACTGTGGATAAACAATTAAGTTCTTGCACGAAACAAGAATTCTTTACAATCGAATCCATAAGCATAAGCAATGAAGAAAGAATAAGTCATTTATCTGAATTAACTAGATATAAGAATATTCAACTTACCAAAAAATACCTGCAATAGTAAACCTAACTTAATTTTATTTCAACGTCTATTACTCTCAGATGATATAAGCCTAAATCCAGGACCTAATCGAGTGTGAATATCAGCCGAATAAGTAAATGTGACCTCCTTAATGATAATTGTTTTTATATTTTTTCAAAACATATAGAAAAAGTTTTCTATGATATTTTACTCCCGGATCAACAACTAATAACTGTAGGCGTATTTTATAGGCCACCTACGGAAAATAAATTTATCGAGGAAATATTAAATGACTTGATTTCAATATAAATCTATTACAGAGTGGTAAATACATATTTGATAATAAATCAAGTTTACTTCACATTCTTGTCAATAATATCGAAAAGATATCACAAAGCAGTATAATAGATACCGATTACCGATATGTCCTACCATCAAACGAAATTTTGTACCAGGAAAACAATAACAAACAAATCTGTGTCTCAAAATCACAAGAAATTTCGATCATTTAAAAACAATCCAGCTGACGTTTACGAAAGGACCTTACATAATATAGAATTCCCTAATTATAACACGTTTTCTGATATTGATTTGGCCTATTCAGATTTTGTGTTAAAAATAACAGGTGTAATAAACATTGGAAAGAAATCAAGAAACTAGGATTGCCATCCCAAGTGTCAAATATATGTTTAAAACAAAATAACACGAGCAACCAGGTCTCCTACTCAAAACTAACCCTCAAAAAGCAACAAAACTTAACATATTGAGGTTAAAAGCATGACAAAGCAGGTCATTAATGATCAAATAACAGGAACAATTCTTAGTTTAATTTTTTTTTAATAGTATATGATGCATACACTAAAAAATTTGTCTTTATCTGTATTTACATTGGTTGTTTCGTTTTTGATTGACATTTTTAAACAACAGCCAATTTTAAAGAATTTCATTGGCTGGTAATAAATAATAAGAAAATCTTAAATACAACATTTTTATCAAAAACAAGAAACTGGAGTTTTTGAGCAAACCATATATCAGGAAATATTTGCTTGTGTATTAAATAAGGATGCGGGAAAACTTTCTTTTATACAAAATTATTTATTGTAAATTGTCGAAGTAGTTTTGGGAGGCAACCCAAAGGGCGCAGCTAGATTCAAAGAGCGAAGCATAACTCTCTTCCGGCGTGCCGGTTTACTGGCTAGTAATATATAATTTTGTTAGAAAATATAAAAGAAATTCTATATCATAAATTGTATGCCTTTATGTATTAACGATATTTAGTTTTAAAATATTACCCTTATAAAAATATAATTTTTTCTAAAATAGAGATTTTCTTCCATTTATCATTGGTATTATTAGGGGCTAAGAAAATTTATTGCTCCTTATCTATATAACGTTAGTCAGAAAAAAATAGGCAAAAAAAAAAAAAAACATGATAAATAACAAAAATTATTGAATTTGCCATTACATATGGCGGTGGTTTAATATCATTAAGTTATTTTTTGTCAGGCAAGGAAATAAAGGTGGTCTTTCGTTACTTCTATGAATTGTTACCCTCAATTTTGTTAGGCCTAACGTTTACAGATAACTTCTCTTGGAATTTTTTAATCAAATGTTTTGCAAAATCTGCTGCCATAAAGGTTGAATCTCTATTCTGGGTACAGCACTTTCTTCTAACCGAGAGTATACCTTTAACTATATAAGGCTTCCATTCGACCATGTATTGAATATTGTCGTCTGGACTGAATTTAGAAATACGCAACTTTGTTGGTCTTGATCTTTGTTCGAAACCTCAAGCACTTTCCCAAGGCAGAAATTAGTCTAATTGTTGCTGTTCTATAAGCATTTCCATGAACACTGTTTTAATGATTTGAAAGAAGTAACACCTTCATTTATGATTTTCTTAAAGACAAGGAAGTTTTCTTCTCCTATTCATCCTTTAACAGTACTTTTATTCATCAAGCTTCTTACCACATACTGCTTGTGAGTGGAACACTTTGCCTTCTGAATAATTTCTTTTGGACTGTGATATAAAATCCTATAAGCCTAACGTCAATTAATATCTTTCTCAGTCTGTGTAAGGCATGCTTTATCTTTATGGCAAAAAAAAAAAAAAAAAAAAATTAGCTACTTTCAAGGGAATCTAAAATGTATGGTCCCTTAGCGTAAAAATTATGCCGTGATTTAATAGTTATTAAACACTTCAATATTTTTATACATAAAAAAATTAAACACTCGAAAACACTCGAGAATATAACTTCCAGGATGAAAAATCACCAGGAATTAACCTAATCACTGGATATTGGTATAAACACACCATTTTCTACAGGAACGATCTAAGAAACTTATACAACAAATCAATGAAGGGTAATTTAGCTATACCGAGATGGCTTGCAAAATAAAAAAAACACAACTGCTACACAAAATTTTACATACACATAGCAAAAAACTATTGACCAGTAGAATTCAAAAACCTGTGCTTAAACTGCATACAGAATGCTTGAACATTTTCATTCAAGACCACTAAGAGAAAAATAATATGAAAACAAAAGAGCAAGATAGTGGAAATAAGGGCCTGTGGGAATGTTTAGAACATCTCCTTATAAACAAAACTATATTGGAAGAGATCGCTCAACAATGTAGGAATTTAATTACTGTGTGGCTCGATTACCATAAAGCTTTAGACTCAATCCCTCACTCATTCTTGATTAGTATAATCATGGCAACTAGCTATTGCACCTGAGATTTTTGTTAATGCAACCCAAAACTTTACTACCGTCAATATTCTCAAGTTAGCAGTCGATAATAACTTGAGAATATTGAATCAGATATTATTAAATACAGAAAGACGTTTTTCAAGATACTTCATCAGTAGAGATGTTTATTTTCTCTGTAAATCCTCTTTCATTACTAAATCACTCAAAAGATATTATTCTGACAATAGGTCTAAAAACTTTACACGTTTATTTTTTTGTTGATGATCTCCAACTATACGCAGCAAATTTGAACTCTACGAAAATTATACTTCACATTGTTATTCAGTTTGGCAAAGATATTGAAATGAAATTTGATGAAACAAAATGTGTATACCTTAAACTTATAACATCAATATAACATTCATCAATAATATTGTCATGAACGACTTGAAAATCCTATCATTTAAAGATGGTGAATGTTATAAGTGCCTAGTACAGGACGAAAATCTATCCTACAATGGCCTTACGAAGAAAGAAAGGGTACAAAAAGAATACTTAAAACGATTAAAACAATTTGGACTATTGAACTTTCTATATACAACAAAGTAATCAGCCATAACGCATTTTCATTCCTGTTCTAACACATACTTTTGGTATTGTAAACTAGTTATGTAAAGTTATGCCCTAACAATAAATAACCATGAAATAAATAAGAAAGATCTCCAATACAAATGAAACAAAGAAGCAGGTGAAGATTTTATAAGCAATAAATGCAGACTGTGCCATTATTTAGTTGAGGACATCACCCATAATATTAGTAGCTGTAGTAAAATTTCCACTAGATACTACCTCTCAATGTTGTTGCTAAAGCTTGGTTAAAAAAACGAAATCCTGAACGCGACACCATGAAATACACCGAAAGTACATTTTTAAACACATTTAAAATTTTCAAATGCTGGTCAATCAAAACTTCTCCCAAAATCATACATAACAAACCTAATATCTTAGTTTGGATCACCGAATCGAAAACATGAGAAGTAATCAAGTTCAGCTGTCAAGCGGATGATAAGCTTTTTGTTATTATATTTTTTATTCCAGGTGAGATTTTTTAGTGAGCTGGGCATGAATCTAAATACATTAATTTATATTCTTGAATATTTATTTTATATGCAACACGTTGTTACATTCTATGCCAATGAAGCTGCAGAAATAAATGAAAAACAAGGTTGCAGTTTCTATGTATATTTTTACACCAGAATTTGGCACAGACTATAAACTTTCTATTTATTTTAAAATGTAGCAGATCACAAATTTAAAAAACTTATACATTATCAGCAAACAGGTATTAGCTACTATAGTGTTCAATTTGGTTGACATTAACTTTTTTAACAGATGACATTATAATGGTTACGATAACCATTTGGAACGAAAGCTGCAAAAACAGACATTAACAAATGTTAATGATATTTATACTGCAAACCAATTTCATTGGTAACTGATAAAGAAAAAAAACAAATATATGGCTTAAAAACAAATATATGGCTTAAAAACAAATATATGGCTTAAAAACAAATATATGGCTTAAAAGCAAAGTTGCTTAAAATCAATTTTATAAAGAGTAATTTTCTAAATATTTTGCTTTAATTCATCTCAGACCATAACTATTATCTAACCACTTAAAAATAAATCTATGAAGTAATAACAATTTGTTCAACCAGGGCGTCGACGCCCCTACCTCTCGCATGCTAAACAAGCACTCTATCATTTGACCTAAACCTTCTTGACAAAGTATGTTAAAAAAGACTTTCATCTTATAACTATGATAATATTTTAAATCATCACGATGTAGAAGTAATTGAGTTTAGAGCTATTTTGGTAGTTGTTTAGCAATGGGTTTAGCATGGGGCTAGCTAGAGCTGAGAAATGTTTAAATAACTCGTACTAGTCAAAAAACCTTAATTACATTTGAATTAAATCTAAGGGTATTAAAAACATACCTTTCAGTGAGTATAACGACAACTAACTTAGCCTTCACAATAGATTTTTGATCAGTAGATATCACAAAACAAGAAGCTTCTAATGCTTGTATAACAGTTTTCA
The DNA here is from genome assembly GCA_035046665.1 of Euphysa ruthae. NCBI lineage: Eukaryota > Metazoa > Cnidaria > Hydrozoa > Anthoathecata > Corymorphidae > Euphysa > Euphysa ruthae. Next base: position 10,246 of record JAUZNK010006592.1, read on the forward strand.
TTTCATCAGTTATAGAGGGAGAGTAACTCATAAATACATCGTGTTGAGCTAAAGTACAAAAAAGAATTACAAAAATATTTTTACCACAAATAAAATAGTTATCAAATTCTAAATTTTAAAAATCTCATCATAAAGATACTTAAGTTGTTACAGTATAGTAATGTCTCAACCCCCAAAAGGACAGGCAGTATCATAAAATTAATTATTGGCCTAAACTTTGTCTTAGAAAACAAAAGCAATTATTATTACTGAGTCCTCATTATTAAAAAGGTTTTTTGAATACTGGACCTCCGGAATCACAGAAAAGCTATAAAGATACAATTTAACTCATACATTCAAACTCATAGAACTCGAAAATCATCTATATCAAACAAATTCTAGTAAGAGATTTATATCTTTGACCATTATGTGTCACCTTAAGGTATCTTGCTACAGGAGATACAATGATAACACTTGCAAGATGCTACCGCATGAGTCCAGCATCAGTATCTGCTATTATTAAAGAAAATTGTTACTTGGAACACACTGTACAAAAAAGGGTATTTATTTTGTCCTGAAACGGTATTAGATTGGAAATCAATAGCGCGTAAGTTTTAAAGTCTCTGGCATCACCTTAACTGGAAGGAAATCATGTAATTATACAAGCACTGAAAAGGTCCGGGTATTTAAGAAAAATCACAGCATAGTACTAATGGCAGTATGCAACACAAGTTATAAGTTTATCGAGTAGGTCACCAGAGTGAGAATAGAGCTTTGGAATATATGCATCATGATTTCGTGAATGAAGCCTTTTTAAAGTGGTTTACTCCAATATGTGATAACAACTTTACAAAAAATTGTCCAATTCTACTGGAGAAAGCTCAAGAATTTGCTATGGAATTTAATTACAAAAATTTTAGAGCACCAAACGGATTTTGAGAGATTGGAAGGAAAGGTAAAGGATATTTTCCATGAGTTTTAAGCTGTACTGTGACATGTCACATGTCACATAGACAATAACATTTATCCTCTTTTTTCGGGTTACTTTCAAAGATGTCTCTGGGAAGTTGGAAAAAGTTAAGAGAGATGAATACACCTTGGGAGAAAACAACCTTAGCTAGATACAAACTAAAGGATAATTTTAATGCAGATGATTTTGGTCTATTCAATGAAGGACTGCCATCAAAATCTTTGCACTTCCGAGGTAAACATTATTCAAGTGTAAAACACTGCTAAGAGTGGTTAACCAGGATCGCTATGCCTAACCTTTTCAGTGAAAAGATCCCGAAGTTTGTGATTGGAAAATTTGTTGTATCAAGATGCTTCAAGCACATTCGTTACCTCTCTTGTAGATTAGCTCAAAAGAAAGCATTGATGGGTGAAATACTTTTTGATGCATGGTTGAATAAACTCGATCCTAATTTTCAAATGCAAGGAAGATTGCTATGATAGTTGGTAATTGCCCTGCACATCCAGAAGTTTCATGACTGAAAGCTAATAACTTACATTTTTTGCCTCCAAATACCACTTCCTGTACATAGCACATGGGTTAGGGGGTTATCAGGTATGTTTGCTTTATTGTTTTCTAATCTTATTTGTGATTTTATAATCAGTTTTATTATTCCTGAATCACAATCAAATATTTTGATTTTGCAATAGGTCTTCTTTATTTAAGAAAAAAATCTTTGCCACTATCAAAGATAGTGGCAAAATGTAAGGTATGGAAGAAAAAGCTGAAATCTGTGGAGAAAAATTTTCTTTAAAGTTAAGAAATTCCATTGGTAATTATCAGAGAATATAAAATTCAATTTATGATAAAAGGATAACATGCCTACATGAATCATTGGACACCAATGACCGATCGTAGGAGATTTATCAGAACGCCCAAAACCTGACAATAAATATGATATACTGTGGCTGTTAAAAGATGCAAGGGTCATTTAAAAAAAGGAAAAAATTGGTCAACAGCCTAAAATAAGCTAATACAATGAAGCAATGCTAATATTACTGTCACAGAATGTTAACTTTAGAGATAGGCAAACTCCAAATTCCCTGCACAATCTCGTTTAAGGGAGAAGAAAAATATATTGAAGAAAAAGTTGATCTTGTACCCTTTATAATCATATGCAGGCTTGAAATTGTCATTAGAGTATAAATATTAGTATTATCATTGAAATATAAGTCTAAGAATATAATTTTCTACCATATTCTTTATAAGACATCATTCTTTAAAAGAAAATTAACCTAAATTGAAAATTCCTCAAAAAATGATTTCATGTTTCTTTAAGAAGTAAATCAATCTTCGTACTATATAAAGATATGGTAGATGTTTATGATAAGCGCGAAGAACGCTCCATTGTCGACTTATATCTTTCTTCAACTGATGAAAGTTTACCTAACGCAAAAAAGAAGAAAATAGAAGAATTAAAGAGTGTAAAACAGTATTAGATAATTTTTTACGACCGATAACTTTCAAAAAAGTTGAAGCAATAGACATGCAAGTAGAAGTTGTAATTGATTCCGATTCACAATTTACAACAACAATCTATTTGAATAGTTACAAAGATGTTTGTTTATTTTTCTATTACTCCCGCTCCCTATTCGTTTCATCTTGGTTCTGTATCTTAGTAAAAAAATTTTAATAGACATTTTTAAATCCTAATGAATGTGGGGAAAAATACCCAGTGGTGTATTTCTAGAATCATCCACATAAATGAAGTTAAACTTTGCGAAATTTAATTTTGCGGATCGACCATTGCGGAAAAAGTTTACAGAATTTGTTTTTGCTGACAAAACTTATCTTAGATTTTTGTGGAATGTAATTTTACGGATTGGGGCCAAATCTGCAAAAATAAATTCCACAAAAAACTCTTTCCACAAAAATTTCTTCCCTTAAGGTAAATAGAATTTAAAAAAAAACATATATATATATAAATAGGAAAAACAAATGTAGAATAAAATACCTGTTATTGTTTGTAACCAGTATATATAGTTAGGAGGAACAGATGGGGGACATTGTAAACTTCCGGAAGAGTCTAAACAGAAATATTTTATAATCAAAGGGTATGAAAAAGCAATATTTTAAGGTTGCTGAGGATATTTTGAAATCAAAAATAAGAAACTCTCTGAGAAAGTTTAGTATAAAATAGTATAATTTTTCTTACAGCCAGGCCTGGAACCTGAAATAAATACATTGATATATATTGATCAGGCATTGCAATAAAGAGCAGGGGAAAAAAAAGAAAAAAAAAAAGGTGAATCAGAAATAGTTTAATGTATTAAAAAGGAGCTCTGAATATTTGAGGAAAAACAATATTGTATACTTAAATGCACATAATTAGAGTAATAAACACATTAAGCATCTTGTTTTAAATGACTCTTAAAATTGAATATCAACATACCCTTTAATGGTAACCACCACAAAATTTCAGGTGATGTTATTGAGCCTGATTCGTACTCATCGATTATTTGCAACAGTGAAATACATTGTTCAGCGTGGATTGAGTAAACCTGAAATTCAATTGAACGGTTACAAACTTAATCATTCATCTATAAATGTTTAAAAACAGGTAACTAACCAGAAACAGCAATCAGCTGTAAAAAACAAGACAAAATTCCTTTCCAAGAAAACCATAATCATACAGAAAAATTAAATTAGGTAGAAGGAATAATATTTAATTGAGATAAAATTTAAGCAATTAACGCAACTAATCAAATTTTCGAAGCCAGAAATGTAATAAATTGCAGAGCCTTCCAACTAGACCACCAATGAAATGTTCTCATACAAAATTTTAGCAATAGAGCTATTCAAATTTATATTATATATGCTACAATACATCAGTAAATCATATTTTGAATATGTATGTTTTAAAATCATCCAAAATTCCAGCAAAAATCTTTTAAAGAGCTCAAAATTATAATTTATGGGTCATCATGCTTCTTATCTAATCATAGCCACAAGAAAATAAATTAGTTAAGACTATCTTTAAAGGAAATTGTTAAATTTTTAGAAAGTAGATTGCCGTGGCCATTAAAATTTTTGGAATTACTTTGTTATACATGGATGCAGTAAACCTCAAAAAAAAAATAAAAAAGGTGCCATTATCAAAAAAAAATATAACAATAATCTTGACATACATTGACAAAATAAATTGGTACCTGTACATACCAGCATAAAATTTTAATTACAACAATTTTTTAGCTAATCTGTTCAAATAATGTTGATATTATTTCTAGGATTGAAATTGCACAGTTTAGCAGTTTACAAAGAGCTTCTTAAGAAACAAGAACGATTGTAATGACAAGATGTTTCTGTTCATTGGCAAGTTTTTATATTTTCCGAATCTTTTAACCATTTTCTATAGAATAGGGGAAATTCCATTTGACAGACAACCAAAAGTATAAAAAAGATAAATACATTTTCAACAACAAATATTTAGTTCAAGTTTCTTTAATTAATTTTATAAGATTCAATATGTAATCTCTATTTTAAATATGTACTCATGACTATAAATATGTAATCCTTACTATAAATTTAGGCCCAGGTTCCAGAGCAAGAATTCAAAGATCTAAAACTGTTAGTGTTATTATGGCCTTAAAACACACAAAATTTCAGGAAAAATTAATGAACGTTTTTGAAAGAAATGAACAGACAGTAGAACTCCATTGGCTCTTTTGGGAGTCCAAAAAAGAAATAAGCATGACTATAGCCAATATTAAATTAATTATTGTCTTTTTTTTATTTACTTTCATTTTCATTTTAAGCATTGTTAAAATTATACATTAATGCCATTTAAACCATTATTACACAAAACAAAAATATAAGCACCTTCAACAATCTCTATCATCTCTATGTACCCTATTGACCATGGTTCGTTTAGTTTGTCTTGAAAGTTTTTAGCAAAAGCTAAATGTTTAAAAATCTGAAAACAACCCAATTTTATTGCTTCTTACTTATGTCACCTTCAAGTTCATTACTGCAAAATTTATCAACCAGATCAGATATTACATATTTCTTATGATCTAATTAGGAAAAACATCATCAGGGGGAAAATTTTTCTTTGTGTAACAAAAGAAAACAATTTAAGTTTTAAGCCAATTGACATTTTATTTTCAAGAAATTCAAATGCTCTTGTTTCCTTTGCTAAAAAAAATTAAATTTGTTCTTTTTTAAAGGAATTGACTGGGAAAACGAATATTTTAGACAGGTGCCTTTATCAAATCTATTTGTAAAACTTTGATTGAGATCAAAAATTATTACTTCATAATACAATCCAGGCAAAAAATCCAAATAGCTTTCAATAGTAAATATATATTCAGCAAGATAGCACCATCCTTTATTAACAGCTTGTCTTGATCCATATTTAGTTGAAATCCTTGCAAGAATGTTCAATTCATTTTCATTACTATTACCATGCTGACTCCCTTGTGATATATTAATAATTATGTCCCATAACTTGATGTATGTTCCACACTGCCAGTAGCTAAGCACTTTTGCTTGTTCTTTGACTACAGTACAAAGCGATACAATCATGAGGATAATGTTTGGAGGCATTATTGATTGGAATTTAATTCGCCAACCAACTTCAATCTCATTTGCGGGACATTTCGGTAGCCAAGCATTGACCTAAATAATAGATTTTGAATTTCATTATGTTGTTGAGGGCTGTTAGAACCGAAAAATACTACAATACTTCAAATCATCAGAAAATCACCCATGAAGTCCTGATTCGAAAAATAAGGGGAGACACGTCTCAGTCATCACATGATGAATGATGTCAGCAAATTTTTACCAATTATTTTCCATGTCAAATTTTGTCATATTATATATCATTTGAAAGATAATTTTATGCTCTTTAATTTTGCCTTTACAACTGTATGCTAAAAATCACTCATTGAAGAGATACATTGTCTCATAGTTTTTTATATTTAAACCAACATTTTTTCTACTTATTCAATTTCATTCAACTGAAAATAACTCATTTTTCAAAATGAGATATTTTTTTGATGCTGAACATGGTGATATTCATACTTCATCAGGTAGAGCATTAAATGACAAAATGCAGTATTTTGGAAGTCTCCCTTGAAACAACTTGGGTTAAAAGAAACATTGTTATTGTTTTTGAGAATTCTTCGATTTTCTTTTAACAATAATTTAATCAGAATCTGTTTAGATAGATGTGTCAAGATTTGTATACTAATTTGCAGGTGCTACTATACAGTTTTGAATAATGCAAGCAAACTCTTTAAGAAATGTTTTGCTTTCTGACAAATATATCAGATGACGAAAACTTAGTTAAGGCAACGTAATTGCAACTGAAGCCAAATTTCATAGCAATTACGTACTAAAGTTGTTTAATCAACATCGATCATTTAAAAAGGATAGTAAAGCTACACAGAGTAATGAGTTCATAGAAGGTACTTTAAGGATATAAATTTTGAAAATGAGCTTCAGGTTTTAATTACTTATATCTCGGATGAACTATTTCAGAAAATTATGTGTTTTTTTGCTGATCAATTTTGCTATAAAATTTAATTCTATTTAAAATCTAGTTAACACTGAATCAACACATTTTCTAATTTCAAAACACTGGAGGGGCTGTTGTTTATATGCCGAGATGGTTTTTATCTCACTTTTACATGAAAAAAAAAATCTAGCTGACTTAATTCCATTTTTATAATAAAACACCGTCTCGCCTAACAAAAGCAGGATCGCACTAATATTTTGAGGATTTCTCAGCAAACTGAGCTAGCCCATATCATAATCTGATTTTATTAGAGATTTTTGTTTCTTTATCATTTAGGTATTGCATTGTTAGAAGTGTGATAGAAGAAAAAATAGTTTCCGAAGAAACTATACCGATATTTACATTGAAAGATCTTACGATGTTTCAAGCAAAAAATATTACATTTGGGTGGAGCCGCGAAATATTTATAACTTTAGATGCAAATGTCAGTAAAACAATGTTCGAAGCGTTGTTTATGTCATCTGAAGATGAAGGGATAATATGCAAAACAGCTAAAATAATAAGAAAATATCTATTTGATAACACTGAATTTGATGGTAGCAATTTGGAAGAAAAACAAAGGTTGGATATTCCTAAGCATTTAAAGCACTTGGCTGGCCTAATATTACAAGGAATTACTGGCTATGATAAATTTTTGTGTGAAATTTAAGGCATGTTATTCTTGGTTTATAATTCTTAAAATTTTGGTTCAGTACATGGTGTAACGCTCTTATAAAACAACAAACAAACAATGGATCCGACTAAATGGGTTGGAAGATTGACGCTAATACAGGTGAGTTTACATTTAAGCCAAAATTCCTGAATCGAATTGTGTTTCTACAATGGTGGTTGTTCTTGAATCATAAGATTGAATTTATTGAACTTAGAATACAGTAATTTTTCAAAGTATATGTGTCATAAGTTACAAAAATATTTTGCAGCATTTGTTAACGTAATTTCATAAAATATAGTGTTTCAAGTATTTTTTGTAAAAATCAGGTGGTAATGGACTTTTTCAAGTTTTGAATTTTCTGCTGTTTTTAAATCAATTCACTAAATGAAAATACACTGTAAAAAAGTATACTGAAAAAAGTCTAAATTTTCAATTCTATTTACCCCCTGGTTTTTCAAAATTTTGCTCTTAAATATCTTATAATTTGTAAATTTTCAGTATAGTGTTTACAGCATTTTATTCTGTATCATTTTTGAACTGTAACATCTTGTAACTTTATGCGAATTTAAGTTTTTGCTGACTAGGAACGCTATCATATATTTTTTATGATGTCATTTTTAATACTTCTAACCTCTATATCTCGTAAAATATACATTTTTAGACCAAGGATCTTATGGGAACTATTATTCAGCATAAAATTATCTTTTCAATGGTGTACAACACATTTTAAGTACAAAAAAAAAAATCTTAAAAACTGCTTACAAAACCCGTCACGTTATGACTCAGACATGCCTCCCTTTATTTTTCAAATCAAGACAGTATGAGTGACTACTATTCCAAATTTGGTGCTTTTGTCAGTATTTGAAGTATCTTTGTGCTAACAGCCCTCACTATGTAATAGAATCAAATTTATTTTAAGAGATACAAACTATCTTTTGCACCAGTCAAAATGATTTATTTCTTTAATAGTTATATTAATGAAGAACAAATTCATGGAGATATAATCACAAACAGCATGTACTGCCTTTATAAAAAAACATCTAAAATTATTTCATTCAACATAAATAAACAAAAAATTAATATTTACTTGAGTAATCAGAGGTAGCTTTCCTTGCATGGGAAGATGGTAGAGTTTGGTAACAGACAAATTCTTCATGTGGGGTAATATTAACTCCATATCATAGGTGGCATTGTAAGAACTAGCTACCAGGGCATTTGCTCGTTGTAGCGCTTCCAATAAAAGCTCAATATTATCACTCAATAACTTGAAATCCTTAAAAAAATATATGATTTTTTGAATGGTGTCTCATAAACTTCAATACTAATGAACTGTATAAGCTACATCAAGCTACCTGCAACTTCAAATATTATTTTCTTTAAAAATATGAAAATGAAAATTTCTGACTGGGTGTATAACAAAAATAAAATCACTTGGGCGGTTTGCATCTTATCTCTATGTTTAATAGGAACGCCAACAAATATCTTAAGCTATTTACAGACCACGGATCTGGTCATGGAGTCTTTAGAGCTCCAAATTGATATATTTTAAATATATATATTTATATATTAGTTTTATATAAATTTTATCTAATTGTGAAAATTATACTTGGCGTACGAGACTCCGTATGTCTTATTTTAAAGTGGCGTATGACAAACACTGTACAACAGTAACGTAGAACAGGTGTACAGTCATACACCCTGCATACACCTAAAATTTTATATGTTTATATTTTTTTATATGTTTCAGGTGGCGAAATGAATGAACAAATAGTTGTTTAATGTTATGATTGTTTCATTACACCCAACTATCGATTGTTGCTAGCAAAGCGTGACATTTATCAGGGTTGAAATTAGTGATTCGTCATCAGCGAATCACTTTTAGATATTAGATAATCAAAATATATAAAAATGATTGACATAGTGAGTCAAGTTTTTTCAAGTTTTGATGTTTTTACTTTTTGAGTTTGTTTAATTTCTTTCAATACTATGCTATAACGGAAAAACGGAAACCATGTTTATTTACATTGATAGTTTTTTTTTCCCGCCCAATTAATTTGTAGCTTAAAGTAAACCTTCGTCTTCTTGTAACAGCTTCTATTGTTCAAAAAATTTCTTTTTTAATAATCTTTTTCAGAGATAATTTTAAAACAAATTGATAAACGCAATAATCTTTTTGCAATTAATAACAGAACTTTTTTACTTCATTTTTTAGAACAATTCACCAAACAAAATGAACACAAAATGTTTAAAATTTATCATCAGCAAACAATAAAATTTATGTTAGTATATTTTTCTTTGTTCCAACTATTTGATTATCAGTTTATTGATATAGCATCCACACACTTTATTCGTAGTGTCTTTTGTAGAACTAATTAGTTGAATATGCTACTTCACATAAATACCTGCAGATTATGCTATATTTGTGGTCTATCCGTCTCGTTACCTTGGATACGCATTAAATATGCGTAATTATAAGTTAAACTAAAACTAATTAATAGAATTAAATACTCTTATTTTACCACATTAATCACCCCTTTACTTTTTGTGTTAGTGCTTATGTAAGTTAATATTTTGTGGAATGTTTTCTGGTTACGATTAACCTTTTTACTAAATGAAATAACTGTTTTGATGTTTTATAACTCTATAACAGTATTCTTTAAGTAAACATACTTTTATCCTACCCGTAACAACTCATTAAAAGAAAAAAAACATGCATCTCAATAAGGTTATAAATACTTATTTATAATCAACAAATAAAAATTTAAAGTAAAAAATTTAATTTTTGAGAATTTCAAAGTACATATGACAAGGTGTGTGCACTCTTATATGAATGTTTTGTTACTAAAAATGGGTAACTCAATTAAATATTTATATTTTTTGCCAAAAAGCATCAGTGTTGCTATATAGGTTCGATTCAGACAAGCCAGACGTGCGGGGTTCTGTACGCCTTAATTTATCATAATGTATACGGGGGCGTGGGAGTACAGCCATATGCCATATATATATATACATGTATATATGTATAAATATTTCAAATTCAAAAATAAAAATGTTTGACTTTGAAAATTTTAAAGAACATGTAGTATCATGGTATCGCTTAAGCATAAAATTAAACCCATAGTGAGAAAAAAAAGAAAAAGTCTTATAACATTGAAGGCTATACAAGCATAAAATTGAAAATAATTTCAAACTAGAGAATAATTTATTCAAGCTTACTCATTTGCGAACAAAAAAAATGGATACTCATCACAGCATTATTACAAAATGAAACTTAACATTCTGAACTTTGGTTAAAATCATTGAAAATATGACTACATTTTCCAGAATGTATAAAATAAAAATTAAAAAAAAAAAAATCACAAAGGGATCAGGCTATATTTTAATACCATACCATAATTAGTAATGGAATGATTGTTTCTCGTATCTGCCCTTGATCTAGTATTTGATCAAATGCTTTGCGCAACGTCCACTCATAAGGTTTCTCTCCTTGCCATATACTGTTTATGTGATCTTTACATACCAAGAGATTCAATAGTTGTTGAGAGCTTTCTTCATTACGATGTAAAAGAGCGATTGTATTCACTAGCAATGGAAGATTGGTAGATATCAGGTCATTAGAGAGAGGAAGAGCTTTATTTTCAAACTGATGTATTTTGGCTGAAAAAGGTAAACTCCTAAAAATAGCATTCGTAAACATCACCATACATCCCTAAAAATAAGATAGCTCTAATCATGCCAAATCATAAAAATAAAATATATATAATGGTATGGGTAGAACTTTATTCAAGCTGATTTTGTATGACACTTTATTTAGAAGTTTGAGGTAATTAGTAGAAGCAGTAGTAGAAGTAGTAAATTAGCAACAATGAATGCTACTGCAACTATTAACAAACAAATAAATAATTACAACAAAAAACAAGAACAATATCTTAGCATTAAACATTCAGAAGAAGATAGGCAACCAATAATATCTGTAGTTTCATGTAGTTATGATCAAACTAAGATAGAAATAGCTAAAGAAAAATTGAAAGTTTTTTTTTTTTAATTTCAAAACAACATGGAGGATTCACTTACTAATTCTTCAAGAGTATTTGCAATATCAAACATTTTCTTTTCTTCACTTACACCATTAGCTACCATTATGGATTTTAAATTGCACCAACGGAGTATAGACACACCTTGGTTCTTTAAGAGTGACAAATCGCAGTGAATCCTTTGAATGGTTTCATTGATAGCTCCTCTCATATGATTGTGAGCACATACAGCAGCATTAAGTAGAACTTCTCGTAGACTATTAATTCCCTAGATAAATGAAATCCCTTAAATCTTTTAGTTTTTAGCAGCAGCCATAATAAGAGCTCCACTTTAATAACAAAAAAAATTCTGGGTTTTTACACAAATTTTTTTAGCTAAGAGTCATAAAAACAAAAAACACGGATTTCCGTGATAGAAATATACCATGAGTAAGTAAACCTGAAAGTGAGAAGTGAAGAATTTAATTTTTTTTATTTTTATTTTTATATAATGTTTCGCTAATTTGACTGTGACAAAGTCAAAATCAAGGCTTGAACTTTACTGCAGTGTTGTGACTTTAACAAATATTTCATTGGATGGCTAACTGACCTTTGAGTTTGAATGCGAAACCCCGCTAAACTTGATTATGCTTGGTCTAGTTTAATATCGCTGTATTTCTATGCAATCAAATGCATCAAAATACAATTAAACAAACTGAACGTTTACTGGTTCGAAATTTGAATGATATCAACCAGATTAATAATTCATCAACTGTGCTAGATTATGATTATGAGTTTATGACTTGAATCAAATTTATCAAAATGAATGATAAATTCCATGATAAATTTTTGCCTCAATAAGCCAAAAAAAGCCTCCATCAAAACAAATAATTTCTAATAAAACAATTAATTAATATGTTACTTACGCTTCCATCTAAAGAATTCACCAACAAAATATTTTCATGAATCTTTGGTCTGTGTTTTAACAGCCATTCCAGCTTACGACGCTTCCATGCAATGATTGAAAACAATCCAAGATCCCTGATTAGCAAAGAAATAAATTTTTTAACCCTATTCTGAGTCTAACTCCCCTGATAATGGGAGTAGAATTATTACTTCAAGTTAGCAAAATGTATCTTTTTTCACAAACCTATATAATATAAACTTATATATAACAAAAGAGGATTGCCCGTCACATAACAATGACCTAAAGTATCTAACCCATTTTAAAAATGCAGAAAAATTACCAAAGTGAATAATTTTGTATTATCATGGAATATAAGCCACCTTTGAAGATGATTCTCCAAATACATGTTTTATCCCTCAAAAAATACTTTAAAAATATAAAAATATTATTTCAACAAAACACTAAATAATTTTCGTATTTTAATTATGGTGCTTACACTTGAAGATGCTTTTTTTATTTACAAAAAATACTCCATCTCCTAAAACATACCTGAGAAAATTTAGCTCTTCATTTATCTCTTTCACCATGGTTTCTTCCATTTCTACAATTTTTGCTTGTACTTGAGAGCATATAATTTTGGTTTTCTCTGGAGTTGAAATATCACTATGGCAACCAACAATAACAATAAATGCACCAGGTACCTATATAAAAGTAAATATGCTAGGGATGTCTCTATTAAATGATAGATCGAATTTACTAAAAACGAAAGGTATCAAAAAGAGTGGCCATATTTGTCAATAACAGAATTATTATCAAAGAAAGCAACATTGACCTATTTAAAAATGTTTTAATAAGAGATTAGTAAGTCTTTGACAAAAATTTAAAAAAATAATAATTTTTGTTCAATGAGTGCCATGCGCTCTCTTTGGCTACTAATAGCTACTCCTATCATTAACATAAAAATAGATATTTTAGGTTTTTAATCTATATTATGTCAGATCGCCATATCGAGCACCAATTTAGATATAGGTAACTATTACTTTACATGGTAATTGACCATCAAAATTGTTACAAAATTGTTTTATTTTGTGAAAATGGACAGCACCACAAATTTTTCATGTTAAAGCAAATTAAATCATCATAATTAAATAACAAAGGATAGCAAACAAAATGTAAACAAGACATAAGTATTTCTTGTGACATCTCGTCATCGACTTTTAGCGGTTTTATAAATTAAATTAGTTTGCTATTATATTTTAAATATTTTTATTGTTTTTATTTTAAATTATATTTGACGATGAAAAAGCTTAGTTAAAAAGGTATTTTAATTTTTTACTAAAGAAAGTTTATAAATTTTTTGCCAAATAAATGATTTTTCTTAATAAATATAGCCTTTTAAGAATTTTTCAATTATTTAAAAATTCTTTGTTTTTATGAAATTAAAAAGTTTCCAAAAATATTTTGCACAAAAATATTAACATCTCAAGAAATATCAAGCTGAAAATATCTTGTATGACGTCCTTCATGGTATAGAGAGAAATAATGAAGATTATACAGAAATAAAATATTTTCTCATTTTTAAATCAATTAAAGGACTTTGTCAAAACAAAAGAAAATATTTCGAAAATGAAATTATATCAACATCTGGGCACCTATGTGACATTTACTACAATTTAAAATAGAGTAAGGCCAAGGATAACAACTATCCCCTAGGTTGAACTATTCACACCAGGTATGAAATTGGTATTTGCCATGCAATGCAGAAGCCAACAAATAACAACAATATAAAGGCATAATTGAGCATTTTTTGTAAAAATTTGAAGCGTATCAACTTCAGACATTACAGTTTATTCTACATTATGTTTGGTGGCTTACATTGCGTTTTATGTTTGGTGGCTTAGATTGCGTTTTATGTTTGGTAGAATGTTAGACATGTTTAAACTATACTTCATTTTCTCACCATACAAAATGTTAGAAGGATCAGAACATAATTTTATAAAATAGTGATAAACCAGTTTAGGAGTCTTTACCCCCAAAAACTTTTATGGAAAATTTTCAAAAACATGAAATTTGGCCCAAGCCATACTTAGGCCTAAACCTTACTTAGGTATACTAATAAAAAAGATAGATGTAGTATTAATTTCAGGGAAAAAATTTTTGCTGATTTAGAAAGCCTCAACACCGAATTCTGTTAAATCAACATTCATTAAACTAGTTAAAACTTTTGGCTCAAACTGTTTGTCTTCAACAAAGTCTGACGCGCCTCTCATTACAATATCGTTACAGCTAAATTGCTTGTTTTAAAATCTCTCTATTTCAAACGCTTAAAACCTGTAATTAAATTATGCATTTTCTAGTTTTAGCTCATAATTTCTATCAACGCAAGTCTCAAGACACACAAGAGAACACTGGAATATACTATTGTAACATAAATTATCCCTCCATACAAACATACGTAAAATATTTGTGTTAAAAGTTAACTTCTCTTTAAAAACTTGGACCCTACTCCCACCCCTAAAATTTAGTATTACAAAAGGGTTTATTTGAACATCCATGATCTACCTTTGCTTGTATCATAGCAATAATTCTTGTGATACATAGAATGCTGCTGTAGAGAGTCAAGTTAAAAGCAACAACAAAAATACTCCGTTTATTGAAGAAAGTTGGTGGAAAACTTTTCAAAGCCTAAATGAAATTAAAGCAAAAAATAATATCAAGTTAAACTCAACTAAAGTGTTTGTTTTGTTAAAAAAATAAAACAAGCAGGGAGTGTACCAGAAATAAAACAATGTATACTGTTTAAAAATAACAGAGATATTTTGATAAAAAAAGATAGCTCCATCTTAATTAAAATTACGAGAAGGAGATTTGGGAAAATCAAAACAATTCTGCAAAATACTTACATAACATCATAAATTTAAAAATCGTAGTATTTTCGTCTATTGAGCGCAAATATTTTTTTTATCTCTCTTGGGTATTGTAAAGGCATTAGCAGATGTTGGAAATAGCTGTGAGAGCCTTTCTAAAGGCATATTTTATTTTTTCTGGGCAGCATAACCATGGTGCATTGTGCTGCAAAGAGAAGAGAGGGAAGGGAAGAGAGAGAAGGGGAGGGAAGAAAGGGGAGAGAGTGAAGTGGATGGAAGAAAGGGGAGATAGGGAAG
>JAUZNK010006603.1:0-25485 GCA_035046665.1 Euphysa ruthae
ACGGTTGCCCTCAGGGGGAAATAGCAATCTATTTATAAATCTACTGTCATAGCCGAAAATTGTTCTAAAAGGGAGATTTAAATTTAGTTTTGTTGTTGTCACTATGTTGTTTAGCAACAACTGTATATTACTACTAAATTTTTAACTGATATTTTAATAATTGTAATTATTTTTAGTAGCCAATCATTTTTAACATTTTGCAAGTTTGTAATAGCGGGTATTTTTAACCAATAGAATTTTTAATGTTTCCTAAATGATTTTAAGTAGTATATAAGCCAGAATTTTGGCACACCCTGTCCTGAAGAAGATATGAAACATAAACAAATATATATGTTTTTATTACCTTTTTACATTGTATAACACTTTATTTAATGGTTATACAATATAGTATGTTTCAAGACACAATCAATCACAAGTATAAAAATTTTAATAAAGGATTTTTCTCAAATATCCTTAATCATTCAATCTTTCATTACGATGCAAATTGAATTCACAAAATCAAACTAATAGAATAGCGGAAAGAATTCTTTGACATATACTGCTAGCATCCTTCTTCTGTGTACAATCCTTGTTTTATGATAGATGGTAACATGCTTTAACACTTTTTATGATAAAAAATGGGTACCATTATGTATTTGTGTGTTTGCATGCACATATGCAATCATGCACGTCTTAAGGACTACTAAATGTTTTTTCATAGAATAGTTCCAAACAACATTGTCAGTATGCATTTCCATTTTATTTTTCAGAGCTCAAATAGGAAAAGATAGAGAAGATTATTTCAGGAGAGTTCAGTTAGAAAATGAAACAAAACCTGAGTGAGTTGAACATGTTCTTTTAACAAAGTTTTGTCTCCTGTTTGTTTTTATTCGTCATCACTCTTCGCTTGGTAGTCACACTGGCGAATAGTTTTTATCTGTTCCTGAGGCGTGTGCATTTAAAATATTTTCAAATGGTTTAGCAATCCATAAAGAACATTTTAAAATTCAGTACCAATAGTCTTTAAGAATACTATACCAAGGTAAGATATTTGGCAAATTTTGTAATGTTCAATAACTTTTGGAATTAGCTAGATTTTACATATTAAGAAATGATCAGGCAGTCCTTAGAAATACCTTTGTTTGCCGTTTTATGACCGACTCAAGCAAAAAAATCTCCGATCTTCATAATTTTGAGTCGGCATTGAGAAAATTTTATTTTACATTAAACCTTCCGGGTTCCGACTCTAAAATGAAAAAAATCTGAGTCATAACTATTTTTGGCTGACATCGGATTATTATTTTTATAAACAAACAAAATGGCGATTTACTAACTAGATGTAAGAAAGAGCTTCAAAATAAATACTAGAAAACTAGTATATTTAAAAAAATAGGATTTTTGTGGCATGTGGATTATGAGATAGCTTAATATGAGAGATTTAGACATGTTTTTCTGCAAAAAATGACCGAAAATAAATATTTGCTGATCTACTCACTCTTTTTTTTTTTTTTTTTTTTTTTACTACGATCAGAAAACAGCACACAAAGGTATTTCTAAGGATGGCCTCACAATAGGAAAAAAGATCTGTTTATTATTTTATTTCAACTGAATTGAAACTGTTTAGAAATTGGTTTTCACATATAAACAATTGTCTCCACATGATAATGTCACAGCTATTTTAAGTTATTTTTTTGGGATACCAGTTTTTGTACGAGCTGTGTCTATGGTGAGGTTAGTTGTAGCAGCTGTGAGTATGGTGACACACAGCAAACACCCCCATGAGATGCAGGGGCAAAACTTCATCAAGTTTTGAACCTCAGGGATCGAATTAAGTTCTTGAAAACGATTCGTACTATTTAATGCCTTCCCTTGCCTCCCCATCATCTTTTCATTTCCTTATGCCCTCCCTTTCCTTCCCCTTCTCCTTTTAGCCCTCCCTTTCCTTTCCCCTTCCCTTTCCCTGTTTATCAACGAATACGAAGTTTAAAATAAAATTTAGAAAATACTTATTTATTATCACCCAGACGGATTACATCAACAACAAAAAAATTAGTATGTTGCAGGATATATTAAAGATACTAATCTTCAGGACGTTTCAAACAAAACATGCTTGGCATAAACTCAATGATGGCAAACAAATCATGTCTAAGTGTTTAAAATCTGGTGAATTGTTATTTGCAGAATTTAAATGAAGATTTACTTGGATATCGATTGATATCTTTATATTTTATGTGGACAAGTAAAGTATTAAGAAGCAGTTCCAATGAAAATTACTCCAACACATTGAGTTACAATAATAATAACGAAGTATCGCCAATGTTAGGTAGTTATTATATCAGGGTGTTAGCTAGTGCAAATAATGTCCGTTTGACAGACTCTTCACAATTTAAAATAAAAATCAATTTCCCAAAAAAAATTCTGATTAGATATTATAAAATACAACAACTTTTTTTAAAACTTTGATGCAGCTAGTTAAACTTTGTTCTATATCATAATTTATTTCTTCAATAATAGAACCAACAGAAGATATGGAAAAATATTAATATAATAGAATAAAGATAAAAAAGAAATATATATAAATTTGACCTTATTTATTATATTCAAATATTATATCATTTAAAAAAAAACAAAATTGCTAACTGGTAATTCATAAAAATCACTTTGTTTATGGTTTTATCTCAGGTTATTTGAAAAGGAACATATGTAATCTTTTCATCAAAGAATTAATGCATATTTTTCTGCCTAGCTGCTTTCTTCTGCTTTAATCTGTTCCAAAATTACAGTTCATAAAAAATGGCATGATTTTTTCTGTTAACCCGTACAATAGGTGAAATTTAGATATATTTCCCAGAATAATCTTGATATGACAGAATATTTGGCTCTCGCTCACAGGTCTTTTAACTTTCGTTACTGATCTGTTGTTGTTATTTTCTTCATCGCTTATCTTTAAAATTTAAAATTAATACCCATTTTTTGAAGATAAGATTAAATTTTCTGCAAAGTACAGAAGAAGTAAAAATGCAAACTGAAAGCTATGAAAGAAAAAAATTTTCCTTAAATATACTGAAAAAAAACTATTTAATTTGGTATTGTAAACATGTATCTGACTGACTGATGTCACATAAAAGAATTCGCCGAACTAGGTTTGAAGTTGTATAAGTCATAAGTCTGCTCCATCTTCGCTTACCCTTAGACAAGAATCAAAGCAGCATTCTCTACCAAGTCTATTACGGAAATTGGTTTTTACCTAAGCCAGTAGTGTTCATTAAAAGGATTCTCAAGAGAATTTCGGTGATATGAAGAACATTTTAGCACAATTTTATAACTTCATTGCACGTAAACATTTTTTTCTAAACATTTAAGTAAATAAATATCAGGGTTATTTTGGATAATTTGCTTTATATAATGACACAGTGTAATAAGTTCAAGTAAAATATTTTCCATAGCACATTCATTTTTCAAAAGCAAATCTCTAAAATGACTTGCTATTTCTGATACAGCAATTCCATGGAAATATAAGTATCTGTGCCTGGGGCAAACCAAGTATTAACATCAAGTAATGCAACAGCATGTTTAAACACAGGGGAAGTTGAAAGGGACTTAAAGTGGTCTTCCATGCTATTTTAACAATTGCAATTAACAAAAGCTGTTCCCAACGAGTGCAGATGTTACAATTAAAAATATATTTTTTATAAAATTATAATGTACATACCTGTATGCAAAACAATAAAAGTACTGTAAAGCTTATATAAAAAAAGACAAAAATTCACAAATGAAATAATAATGATCAAAAGAACGACAACTATTTCTATTCACATAATACTAAATAAAATAAAATATCATAAAAGTATACCTACCGCTTTCTAACAAACTTCCCGTCACAGGAGTCGTAATCTAGCAAGCTTTCAACTCTTTTTCCCATTTCTATATTGTTGAGGTAGTTTTTACTGTTGTTGATGACATTTTTATTTATAATTATTATTAAAATATTTATTAAAGATCAGACTTATAAACGAAAGAGCGAAGTGGCTATTACTGTGTTCGATTAACTTTGCAATGTTATCTGAAGCTTAAAAAGTAAAACTGATTGAGAATTCTTTGTTATTGTTCTTTTGTCGTTGGATTATATTGAACATCTGTTCTTCTACCAAATGAAAAGTATTGTTCTGTATGTTAGTTCTAGATATTGATGATGTACAGTAAGTTGTTGAGCATTAAAGGCATTAAAGATTTCAGTTTTTACGTCGTAATATTTTAAAGTTATACTAATGTTGTTTTTAACTCCAACGGGGGAGTTTGTTATAACTTATTCCGAAACATTTAATATTTTTGATTCCCAAACATCTCAAAATGGTTCGCGAATTGTGATCGAGAATCACTTAATTTGATCCCTGAACCCATGGCTATCAAAATGCATCTAATGCAATTGCTTTTTGTGGATTTGTACGAAAATTCTCACCAATTTTTTAGATTTTTATTTGTGTTCAATCCAATTTTAAAAAGTTATACCTCTGATCCTTTGAAAGGAAAGATATTTTTCATTTGTAATAAACCCATAAAATGTAAATAAATCAATAAATCAATAAATTAAAACTAAATATCTTTAAAAATCAATATATAATATAAATAAAATTGAAAAATAAAAACAATAAAAGATATTTTCAAGTCAGTGTGTTACTGGCATTCTTCTTTCTTGAGAGGATATTATATAACATTAAAATTAACACTGCTTCAAGGGAGATTATCTTCAAATTGTTTTTGCTTTTGCATTTAATCTATGTGATTCAGAGAAAGTTGCTGAGATGGTAAATGTTTAGATTGTTTTAAAAAACACCAAAGTTTAGATGATCCATTTTTAAAAATTTTTTTCAGGCATTTACCTCCCAGTCAAGGGGGGAAGTATGTTGGCTTTGGTAGTTCTCCTGCTCCTTCAAAGTCTACTGTGGATTCTTCAGGTAAGGCTTGTTAACGAAGGCTGAAGTTATATTTCAAACTTTAGGTTTTATTCAGAAAATAAACATTATATCTATAAAATCTACATTCATATATCTATAAAATCTCTACTCATCATTTAACAGTTGAGCATTTAACAATGAAAGAAAATGAAAATTTCCACACCAAAGTTAATTGAATCGCTTCAACAAAATCTTTTTTTCAAAGCTAAACTTATATTTTTATTGACTTTGCTTCCACAAAATCATTTTTGTTTTTAAACTGAATTTATAGTTTTGTGTACTCCTATTTCACAAAGTAATTTTTTCAATGCTGAGCTCATTGTTTTATTGACTTCACTTTCATGAAGTTATTTTTCAAAGATGGATTTATAGTAAATTGTAATATTGGTCGTTTTCTCACGAACTTTACAAGGCCGTACAAATTCATCAATGTTTTTTTATCCGTACTTTATATGCCTCGAAATTTTTATATTTTTAATAATCCCTTGTTTTTCACTTCTAGATCCAATATGCCCAACTATGGTTATTTTAATTTTAGACTTTGAAACATTGTCTTAATAAAAATTTTTTTTTTTAATTCTTTTTAATGGTGTTATTCATTCGTTAATTTTTGTATGACTTGCAAAAATTACTTTTTTTTAGAACTATACTATTAAAATTAATCCAAAATTGTATCTCGGGCTGCTGTTAATTATGCAAAGGCTGTAGTTTTAATTGTATCTCGGGCTGCTGTTAATTATGCAAAGGCTGTAGTTTTAATTGTATCTCGGGATGCTGTTAATTATGCAAAGACTGTAGTTTTAATTAGATAAGCTAGACTTCTCAATAATTACATATCTACTAAAACACTTTTTTTTTTCTTTTTTTAGGTTGGGATTCAGCTCTTAACTCCATTCAAATGGTAATTGTCGTTATTTTTTGTTATTTATTTTTTTTTATATGATTTTCTGTTTTTGATATTTTAAAAATAGTAGTAGTCTTTTGTTGAAAAACATAACATTTAGTTCCTTTATAATAAATAACTTTGTTTTTTTCCTTTTCTGTGATAAAATAATTGAAAAAAAAAAAACTTCATAAAGGGGTTTCTACTATAAATATGAAATAATCCAACATAATAAACTTGAATGATAAGAAAAAATTTGAAGCCATGTGTTTTGAAAATTTTTTAAAAATCAGGACTCTCCCACAGGCATTTATTATGTTCTGTCAAGGCAATGTTAGAATGAAGGCACAGTTTTTTAGGTGCATTTTTTTGCTGTTAAAGAAGCCAAAATTAAGCAAAGAAAAGCGATAGAATTGTAACTACTTAAATTAATATTTTTTAAGAGTTGATTTTTATCCTTCCTTTTTAAAGAGTTTAGGTGAATTTATTTAAGTGCTCATACTAGTCTATGGGTTCTAAAAGTCAATTAGGTAAATCTTCTTTTACATATTATATCACTCACACTAGAGATGACACCTTGAATATGGCTTTTGTATACGTATGTGTATATTTATACGTATATATGAATAATTTAAATACCCATGTATTAATTTATAGCTGATCACTACTTCAAACTAACTTTATAGGGTTGGAGTTGTTTCGCAGTAAGTGCAACACAAATGGCTTCAGCTGCTTCAGAAAAGGTACTTTACGTTCAATAAATCAACTCTACCCAGTTTTGTAAAATGCTTCCTGGTGAATGGAACAAACTTAAATACAAAGTTAAATGTGATTTTTTGGTTCTATACTACCTTATATGAGCCAGTAAATTTTAGAGAGACCAGAATGTCTCTAATTTTTTTTGCTTTTGTTTTCGAAGTCGATACCTAATGGTATGATGGGTATTTTATGAATTTTTGCAAAAATTATATTCTGATTCTGCAAAAATTATTTTGACAGGTTTGTTTTTCGGACTACGAATTTTGCCAAAATTTCTTTGACATGCTTGTTCTTTTTTTTTTTTTTTGAACTACAAAGCTTGTCAAATTTGTTCCAAAAAGTTTTGTAATGATATGCATTCTGTTTCTATTTTAATTTTTTGTAATGCTAGGAGATATTATTTGTTTATGATTATTTTGTGTCTTAAGTTAAATTCTTACATTCAAAACACACTTATAGTTTTGGCCATGTTTTATCACTGCAATCTATTTTTTTCTTGGTATTATAATTAGTTAATATTAGTTTCTAAGTATTATAAATATTGTTTGTAAGATTTTGCAAGAACTTATATAGATTTGCATGTTCATGAATTTGGAAGACTACATAATGTTTTGTAGGTGCTTACTGATTTTTTTTTTATCTCTGTTGTTACTCGTTATTTACTACTTACGTGACAATATTATCAAAGACAGACTTTTTACTGCTGTAGGCTGTGAACCTTGGGACTAAAGTCAATGAAAATTATTTGAAACCTGCTTCTCATAAGGTATGCATGTTATTATCTGACTTGGAAATTCTTAATATAAACTGTTTGTAAATCCAATGAGCTAACCAAGTAAAGAATCTAAAGATTCACTAGAATTTACTTCAGTTCAAGTATTTGTATATCCAGTGAAATGGGTGGGAATTCACAAATAAATTAATGTGTTAATGAGTATTTGGTAACTATCTGGTATTATTTTTTGTAAACTGCTGATAGGGTTTAGAAGAATTTAAAGTTTAAACGTTAATATTAAACATTTTTGGTTTTATCTGTTTTTAATTTAATTTAATTAAACTAGCTTCTTTTTCAAAAAATAAATCTTCACAATTCGTTTTAGATATTGAGTTATAGAAGAATTATTTTTGGAAAAACTTATTTAAGTCCCTTGATGACTCTCCCAATTTTGATTTAGCTGTTTAAAAGATAATAAATTCTAAATATCTCCTTTGAAAGGAATTTTAAAATATAATAGTCATTGCTACTCCTATCACTTCTACTTAAATCACTCACCTTTGTTATCGAGAATAATTTAACTGAAAATTTTATTTCTTCAGCGTTTTCTTTCATTCTCTGAAAATAGTACATGCTACTCATTTATATATGCATGCATGTATGTATGCATGCATGTAAATCTATATAAATTTAAAAAATTGTAAGATAAAATACACTCATCAGAGGCTTTCTACTGTAATACTTTCTTAATATCAAATTTTAAAAAGAATTGAATATTTTATTAAAGCTCTTGTATGCAGCATTTAATATAACTGACTGTTCAACCAAAACTAACATGACCGATTACCACAGCAACAGTCTTACAAAACGTCAAAAACTATACAGTTGGCATTCAGAAAAAAATGGTAGGTAATATTTTATGAATCTATTTCATATAACAGTTTAAGATTTGTCTATTGATTAGTTAGGTGCAGTGCGTTTGAGCGATTGATTAGTTAGTTGCAATGCGTTTGAGCGGTTGATTAGTTAGTTGCAGTGCGTTTGAGCGGTTGATTAATTAGTTGCAGTGTGTTTGAGCCGTTGATTAGTTAGTTACAGTGCGTTTGAGCGATTGATAAGTTAGTTGCAATGCGTTTGAGCGGTTGATTAGTTAGTTGCAGTGCGTTTGAGCGGTTGATTAGTTAGTTGCAATGCGTTTGAGCGGTTGATTAGTTAGTTGCAGTGCGTTTGAGCGGTTGATTAGTTAGTTGTAGTGCGTTTGAGCGGTTGATTAGTTAGTTGCAATGCGTTTGAGCGGTTGATTAGTTTGTTGCAGTGCGTTTGAGCGATTGATTAGTTAGTTGCAATGCGTTTGAGCGGTTGATTAGTTAGTTGCAGTGCGTTTGAGCGATTGATTAATTAGTTGCAGTGTGTTTGAGCGGTTGATTAGTTAGTTACAGTGCGTTTGAGCGATTGATTAGTTAGTTGCAATGCGTTTGAGCGGTTGATTAGTTAGTTGCAGTGCGTTTGAGCGGTTGATTAATTAGTTGCAGTGTGTTTGAGCGGTTGATTAGTTAGTTGCAGTGTGTTTGAGCGGTTGATTAGTTAGTTGCAGTGCGTTTGAGCTATTGATTAGTTAGTTACAGTGTGTTTGAGCGATTGATTAGTTAGTTGCAGTGCGTTTGAGCGATTGATTAGTTAGTTACAGTGCGTTTCAGCTATTGATTAGTTAGTTACAGTGCGTTTGAGCGATTGATTAGTTAGTTACAGTGCGTTTGAGCGATCGATTAGTTAGTTACAGTGCGTTTGAGCGATTGATTAGTTAGTTGCAGTGCGTTTGAGCGGTTGATTAGTTAGTTACAGTGCGTTTCAGCTATTGATTAGTTAGTTACAGTGCGTTTGAGCTATTGATTAGTTAGTTACCGTGCGTTTGAGCGATCGATTAGTTAGTTTTAGTGCGTTTGAGCGATTGAGTAACTTAGTTTTACACTTTTTATTTTAAACTTTAAACCACAAAATTCTTCAAATTGATTGAATAATTTTACTTCCTGTAAGTTATTTGTGTCAGTTAAATTCTTTAAAACTAAAACTATTAAAAAAAAGCTTTTAAAAAAAATTTAGCAAAAATTTTTAATTACGTGTTATTATTGCTTAATAAAACTGGATTAATCAATGTTGTTAAGTTAATGTAATGTAATCAATGTTAAAAGAATAATTTAAATATTGTAAATACACAAATTCTGAAGATAAATATCCATTATACAAATAGAGAAAAGTTGTGAATACTAATCTCACACAGGTGATAAAATTTTTCTCTTTTATTCTGGATAAATGTGCGTTTTTTAGAATAAAAATTTTTTTTTTACTTGACCGTAGCTATATTTAAAATAGGCTAAAAAAGCTGAGAATGTGTCGGTATTATTTTTATCTTTATGCTTTGTGGTTTTTCTTGTTAATTTTTGCTAAGGTAATTTTTGCTAAACAGTTTATTATTGTTATTATTTTTAATATTATTTCCATGGTGAAATAAAAAGAAAACAAAAGGACATTAAAACGGGAATTTCATTCGACATGTGTAAATTAGGAACTTTTCATTGGTTAACTAATCTTTTTTTAGGCTCAGGAATTTGGCACAAATATTGCAGCAAAGGTAACTATCTAAATAAAGTTAGTTGTGTGCTTTTCAGACCCAAATATTTTAGCATTATCAACATTTGGTTATTCAACCATTTGGACAAAATGTGACATTCATGCATTTTGTGTATTTATTTAGACTTTTTATTCGCAGATTTTTGTAAATGTTGAAAAAATAATGTTTAATGCTTCCGATATGCTTTGGAAATTTTATTAATACTAAAATAAAATGGGAATATTTATATTTGTTTATTAATTTGATTTTAATTTGGACAGAGATAAAGTTTTTCGACCCACACAGTGAATGCGGTTTATTTAAAAAAAATTTTCTTTAGCCCAATTTTGAAATAAATAAGGCAAAAATTGACCAAAAATCTGTACTTTCATTTTTTTCTGTAAATCATCTCACTAGCATTTTTTGATTTTCTGCGTAAAGTTAGACGTAAAAGAAATGGAGGGTTTGATCCATGCTTTTATTTTTGCAATAAATGTGGCAAAAATTATTTTCAGGGGTTTTTTTTTTTTTTAGATTTATTCATTTCATTTTTCCATTTGTTTGAGTGGGGGTTAATGAGATAAACAGATCAAAATTTTGGTAAACTCTTGTAAGCTTGATTTTAGGATCCTTTTTTTTTTTTTTTTTTCCTATCTGAATCTGTTAATTAACGTTTGTTATATTGTTACATGAAGTTAGATGTCAAGAATAAGAAGTAGATGGTCTGGTCTAGATTTTCTCGAAAGTTCTTATTGTTAAAATACAGTAAGCAGGGCAAAAATCATAATTACTTGTTTTTCTTCAGATCTGCTCATTAGTTTTTTTCTTATTTTTTTTTTCCATGAAGTTAATAATTAGCGAGGCAAACAACATGACAAAGTCACTTTTTTCAAAAAAATTGTATCTGGTTTGATTTTGGGGTGAACAAGGCAGAAATAGACTAGAAATCTGTAATTTTCTATATTTCTCTGAATCTGCTCAATTAATTTTTTTTTTGCATAAAATTTTATATATGTTTATATTTATGAATATGAGATAAAACTAAATAATTTTTTTAGCTAAATTTTGATAATCTTTTCATTTTTGTTTTTAAAAAGCTTGATGCAAAGTTGCACTGCTTTTTTATTAAGATTTATCAGAACTGAAAACAGTTTCTTTTTAAGTTTTGTAAGAAATATAATACAGTTTCTTATTAAGTTTTATCGGAACTGGATTACGGTTACTTATTAAGTTTGAGGGTGCTTTAAATTAATTTTATTGTTTAGAAAATCTGATAGAATTAAAGTTTATTAATTAAAGATGATTCAAAGATTTTTTTTTTGGGTTTGTTATGGTTTTAGGCAAATGACGGCCGTTTAGTCCAAGATGTTTCTGGATCAGTGAAAAGTGCTGCTGGGAAGGTAAATGTTTGGCTTTTAGGTATTTTCAACTGGAGCTTAAATTTTTTGATTGTAGTAGTCTGAGAGATAGAATTCACCCATCTTTCTTCATCCTCAACAATAAAGAGTATCCTTTGATAAGTTTGTTCGCCTACCAAAAAGTCTGGTGTTTCTGTGCTGGTAAACTATTCGATCTGTTCTGTGAGCAGTTTAGTAATAAAATTTTAACGCTATAAAACATGTTTTTTTTTATTTTGAAAGACTTATATAATACGAATTATTATCTTACTTGTTTTTAAAATTTCTCTGGAACGCTGGAAATTAATTACATTTTTCTTATCCTTGGTATGTTAAAATTATCTTGATTTCTAGGCGCAAGAACTCGGATTAAAGGGATGGTTTAACCTCAATTCATACATGGGTTATGGTGGATCAACTCCTTCTCTCACCTCTGTTGAAAAGACCAGCCTTAGTAGTCACTCTCCACAACTTCAAACTAAGCATGAGACTATGGGGGGAATATATGGCGGAGGCTCAACCAATGACGGCGTAAATCCTTTTCAAGAAGCAAG
This sequence comes from Euphysa ruthae, assembly GCA_035046665.1. Taxonomy (NCBI): domain Eukaryota; kingdom Metazoa; phylum Cnidaria; class Hydrozoa; order Anthoathecata; family Corymorphidae; genus Euphysa; species Euphysa ruthae. Next base: position 11,851 of record JAUZNK010006603.1, read on the forward strand.
TTCAAAAAAGAATGAGGACTCGATTTACTCTTCTAATTTCACTGCAAAGAACCAAGACACCATTGATTCCTTTGATAGTGGCTGGGATTCTGCTGACTGGGGAAATACAGATGAATGGGGAAATGATAGTAAACAGCAAAATAAAATACCCTCTAAAAAATCTGCAACTGCACAAAAGGTTGAACCAAAGAATTTGAAAAAAAAAGATAGTTGGGGTAATGACCCAGATGAATGGGAAAAATGGCTTAACGAATAATTCTTTATGATATATTTTCTTTTAATTTTGAGGGAATTTAGGTAATTTCAGGTCTAAAGAATGGTAACTAGCTCTGATTTTTTATAATACTGAATAAAACTTGGTTAAATGGGTTATGTTGGCATAGACTTCATGTGAGAAAATTATTTATGGTCCTAAAACACAATTTTCAGCTTATTTCAAAGAGTTTCATTTATTAAAAATTTTTTTTATTACTAAAAACCATTATGGACATCACGGCTATTGTTTTCTGCAGGTGGCTGAAAGCTACTTCAATGCGAAATGATTAACTTGTTTAATAGAGCAAATATTAAATAATTACGAAAGTATAACCAAAAATGTCTATTTAAATTTATTTGATGTTTAGTTCGTGTTAGCCTACGCAAAATTTTTTTTAAACAATATGATTTTAGTTCATATCTGATCCTCATTTTCGTTGAATAAAATGATTTTATCAAATTTTATTCCATAATTATTATTCTATAATTTTACAATGATGATTTCAATGATGTATTACTAAGCTTTTATTAGTAGCCTCACACAACTTAGAAGCCTCTTTTAGATGATTGATTTTAAAGCAAATTTAAGAAAAGGAAACCTTGATTACAGGATGTTTCATACCATGTGAGAAATTGACATCACTTCACATTATTTAAAAAAAAAAAGAAAGACTTTTCTTGAGGAAGAAAAGCTGATAAACATTTTAGAAATTAAAGGTTATTGCTTTGTTCGTTTTGGAAGTTTGTTGTAGGAAAGTGGGAAGAGTTACATGTTTATTTAAAATGTGACAGAAAGTTGATAATCATTTCAAAATGTATTACATTGTTTTATCTTTTTGGAACTTCTTGTTTCATCATGTGTGTATGTTATTGTAAAAGGCCTGTAATCTATAAATTCACTCATCTCCAAGTATTCAACTTGTTTTTTTTTCCTGTAACTACATCATCTTTGATAAAAACCAAGTGAGGTTGTAACACACCAATTTTATACAATGAAAAAGATAGATATTCAATTTTCAAATAAACGACAAAAATACAATTTAAATGCTCTACTGGTGCCTTTCAATGGAAATGTTGATGTAGCCTCAAAGATAATGAGCGGATTTGAAGAAAACCAAAAAACTTTATTCGGGTCTAGTACCAAAAAACAGGAATTTTTTTCAAAAATTTAAAAATGCGTCATATTTACCACCTTACAACTTTTTCTAAAATTTCAGGAAAAAAACTAGCAAGCGATTACTTATGGGCAGACATGGGTGATTTTATAGGACTTTGCCGGTTTTACCAGGGATCCAAATAGCATATAAAATTTTGCCTTTTTTGGTCTCATTTTGACAATTGTATGGCACACCAGACATTTTGGTTTCTTTCATTTTGACAATAGTATGGTACACCACACTTTTTGATTTCTTTAATTTGCATATTTTTATGCTACACTTTACTTTTTGGTTTCTCTCATTTGCACAATTGTATGCGTACACCGCACTTTAAAAAAATGACAATTTAAATAATCTGTTAGATCCACTCTGTTTTTTTAGATGATGTTTTCTTATGTCTATTTTACTTTTATATATTAGTGTTGTGTTCTTTTCATATTTTTATCAATTGAAATGTATCATTCGATGTCTTATCTGCTGCTAAGACAATTTTGCCTGTCATAATAATTTCATTATTTAACTTACCATGCTCATCATTGGGTCAATAACATCATTTTTGAATATGGAGTCAATGACTTATCCTCTTCAAATACTGAGTTGATTCCGATGGTAGGTTTGTTTTAATTAAATTTTCTACAGCTTAACTTTTCCTGAAACGGTCTTCACAGGTTTTGCAGTCTGACAGTGTTGTTAATGTACAGATGTGAATAAGATTATTTTCATTTTTAAGGATCCTTTAATTGTGCGGTAATTTTTTGGGTCTTGTTCTACTCCTATCCTATTAAAAACCGATTAAATTGAACCTCTGTTTTCTTGCAACTTTACAACTCACTTTATGAGTTGCACTCTATATCTCCTTTTAGTCACTTTTTTTCTTTTTGACTCTTCATATGAATTATGACAAAATACAAATAAATTTTAATTAAAGTGTTAAATAAAGTCTGATAAAAGAAATGAAAATGGTTTTATGTGAAGGATAATCTGTAACTGTTTATAATAAAAAGTTTAAAACTTCGAAGTTAAAACTAAGTTTGTTCATTTAATTTTTATGCTTTTTTTTAAAAGACATGGCAAAGCTTTAAAAAGTATGTGATATTTCATGATGTTATCATAGTGGTAAAAAGAATGCCACTTATTTTAATTACTCTTACTTTAATAAAGAAGCCACCAAATCTGTTTACCATTAAAACAGTGACGTCTAATTCTATGTTGAAATTGAAAATAGCCTATTAAGAGTCATCACTGTATCCAGAGGAAATCAATATGTTACCAGAGGAAATCAATATGTAAGTTACCAGGTGTGAGACCACCATGTATGTCCTTTAGAAATGGGACTTGTATGTGAGAAATGATATATGAAGCCGCCACCAATCTTTCCCATTCATTATATTTATTTTTCTAGAGCTCAAGTAAAGATTTTTTGGAATTAAAGCATTAATTTTTATAAAATTTTCAAATTTTTAAATTTCAAAAATATATTTTTAAAATATTAATTCATATAGCTAAGTACATTTTTTAGAGTTATCTGTTAATCTAATAACTACGCTAGCTGTTACACGTGAACTGAAAATTTGAGATAAATATTTATTTTGAAATGAAGTTTAATGTGCAATATGCAGTTCTGATTTGCACTGCATTATTATTTATTTTTTAAAATGAAAATTAATTATTTCAGAAACTATTCTTTTCTGTAAAATTTTGCAAATTCAAAATTTTAGAAAAACAAAGATTTACAAAATATTTGTTGCTTTGTATTGCAGCAATTAGTGTAGCATTTTTATGTATTTTTTATGTCATATAATAGGTGTTTATTTTTCATTCAATACTTGATCCAATGCGTACTAAAGTAATGTGTTTGGAATTATAAAGTAGTTGGAAATTTATTTATGTACACTCAGTTGTTTCAATGGTTATTTTATAGATATCTATTTGCTGTTTATTTAATTCCCTTTTTTTTTTATTGAAAAAGATAAAAATAAATGAAAGTGCTCTTATCAGAGATTCTGCTTTTATTGTGAATTGTACAAACAAAAATAGCTCCAAATTTACTTTATTGATTTGTCAAATAATAAATATGTTGGTTAGTTACAACAAACAAGCAATTTTTAAATTTCATTTAAACGTGTCTAAGAATATTTTTATGTACGCAGAAAACCACTTCAACGTTTACATTCAATCAGCTATATTGGTTGATATATTAGGAATGTTCCTCTTTTTTTGGTGACGATTTCATCTAATTATTTTTATGTGTTTTTATCAAATGGATGTTTTAAAATTTATTAATAAATTATTTATCTTTTTCTTTCTATTTTTAGTTTATAACTTATAATGGTAGTTTTATTTGTCTTATTCCCTGTGCTTTTATCTAATGGATTTTTTGACCTTTATTAATAAATTATTTATTTTTGTCTTTCAATTTGTATGGAAATTTATAGCTTATAACGTTAGTAATTAATTTACTGTTTGAATATTTTTGTTTATTTTTCTGCTCTATTCTTCTAGTTGAAATATTTTTTTTTGAACCCTGGGTTTTATAAATTCACCCATGTTGTTTTATTTGTCCATAATGCTTTTTCTAAAAAACAGTTTAATGGTTTTTTTTTTATAAAATTCTCGGGTATATAAGGGTTAAATTTGTTTTTTTAGTACTGGATCAGTACATGCCTAAATTAAGCCCATAAACAACGTTTTTCAACTTTCTCAAAATGCACTAAATTTTGAAATTTTGAATTTTAGTTTTGTTTAGGTTAGTTTACATTAAGCCATTAAAGGCTTAATTAATTTTTTTTAACCTTCTGTTTTTACTCAGTGTTGAGTCCAAAGATGAAAGTTTTAAAATTTTCCCAAAAGTCATTTATTTTACATATATATTTTTAACCAAATATGAGTATGGATATTGGTTATAATATCAAAGCAAATGACTGTGATTGAAAAAGGAGCTAAGGTGACCTGTAAAATAAAATGTCGTCCAACACTTTACCACCTCAACTAAGGAAATATTTTAAACTTAGTATTTATTAATCAAAATCAAATCAGAGATTCTAGTTGGATGCCAACTCCTGTCAAACTTTGCTTGTGATAGGATTTAATTTAGACCAAAGAATGGCAGATAATTTGAATGCTATCAGTGCGCTGATCTGTAAACTTACCTTTGCTCAATTTTCAATATGGGATATTTTAGTTTGATACCAACTCCTTTAAAACTTTCTCACACATGAAAAGGAGGTATTCTTATTGTATGCATTACAATTATTATGCATATCGAATATTATGAATATTCGTATCGAATGGTGAACAATAAAATTTTTTTGAATGAACAACCAAGATTATAACATTTTTCTTTTTTACGGTACCATTTACCTAATGGAAGAAATATAATATGCTTGAATATAGTAGAATGGAGGTAGTTTAGTGGGTTTGTTACTTAGCGATGACACTACAAATTTATTATGAGATATGGTGTATCTGAGTTATATGATCTTTGATCGATAATTAAAAAAAAAAAAAGAGCTTAATTGTCTCTTGTTATAGAGGATGAAAAGGATCCTGTTTGATTAAAGAAAACCCTGGGTCCATTAATCACCAAGAGCTTGTTATTTACTATTTTAAGATATATCAAATAGGTGAACAGTTTTTTACACACAAATGGTCATGAAGAAATGTTACTAAAAAAAATATTTTATGACATCATTCTTTGTTTTCTTTCTTTAGTTTTATTTGTTTGTTACATAGCTCAATTATTTAATTGTGATTTTAAGCGATTGAAAAATTTTTTTTTTGTAAAATAAAAGCCAAACACGATAAATTATTTTTTTGCAGAAAGGCACACAAGGTGATTCATTATTTTAAAAACGACTAAATGTTAATTTTTCCTAGCAATGAAAGCATTTTTATACAATGTATAAGAGTTTTCTTGATTTCTTTGATTTTATGACATTGAATTATTTATTGGTCTCTTCCATTTAACAAAAGAATGCTCTTTTTTGTTTGAAATAAGGTATTTATTATAAACTGAATTTAAAATTTTCTTATTCTGAAATAAAATTTTTGTGTGCCAAATTCTTCAAAAACTGACAAAAACAAGCTGATAATTTTTTTGATGTACTTGGACATACACAACAGGCAGCTCTAAACTAAACTCATTGCTTATATACAATTGCATATTTGCTGTATGTCAAAATTATTAATTTAAACTGTTAACTTATCACCAGCAAATTTTTAAGTAGATGCTGCCTATGCCTAAAGAAGAAATTCTTCTAGCCAACCAATTTTATGCTCTCACTCAACTTACTTAATTTATAAAAACAATTCATAAGTGTTTTAGCATATCACTGGAAATACGTGAAGAGTTTTTTCTACAACATAAATTTGATAATTAAAAAAATCTTTTTATGTTCATAGTTATGACTTCATATTTATGACTGGCTTACATTTAAGCACGGTATGAAATTTTTATATTTGGGAATATGTATTTTCGTCTATGTTTGGGGTACATATTTTTTGTCTATGCTTTGGGAGAAATATTTTATTTCTGCTTTAAGGTACTTATTTTTTGTTTATATTTTGGAGTAAACAATTTTTCTTTACTAGCAGTAAAAAGTTTTGTCTCTATTTGGGAGTGCATGTTTTTTATGTATATTTGGGGGTACAACTTTGAAAATTGTATTTGTGGTACATATTTTTTTTGTCTATATTTCGAGGATGCATATTTTTATTCTATTTTTGGCTTTTTTTTACCTATTTTTCGGTTACATATTTTTTGTCTTTTTTGTGGTAAATATATTTTGAAATGTATATTTTGCTGCTATTGGGCTTTTTGTTTTTTATTTTAGTTGGAAATTATATATTTTTTTTTCTTTAAATTATGATTAATGCTTAGTTTGTAAAAAAAATATTTGCGCTAGAAAGAAAAAAAATGGCAGCGATCAAGCACAATCTTCAACAAGATCTTTTTAGACCAAGTGATGAAGCTTTATATTCTGTCGTAAATGTTGCAAAAGTCAGTGGAGGTAAAAAGAAAAAAACTACGTTCCTTTGTGCTGCAGGTACATTTTTTCTTATGATGATATTTTTAGATATATTTTTGTTTATTTTTTACATTTTCGGTTGAGTCAACTTGTAAACTTGCAACTTGTAAACAAAAATTCTTTCACATCCGTTTGTACAAATAGTATTCTGAAAGCAAAAAAAATTTTTATTAACCCTTTCAGTCCTTTGGTCTCCAGTCCTTTTGGTTCCCAGACTCCTGCTTTCAGGCCTACTTAAAAACTTTTTTATATCCTAGAGGACAGTAGAGTAGCTCCTTTAAATAATGCTTGTAATGAACACTAATTAGGCATTCAAATGACGTGTTCTTTACAGCAATGGAAAATAGATAAATTTGCGTTTTCGTCTTTTTTTTGCCAAAGTTATTCCAAGTTGAAAAAGCAGTTTAAAAAATGACCGATAATAAAAACCTGATATCGAGGTTCTCAACATTAGAGTGAGACGTAATGACACTGCATTAGATTTTTTTAAACTCTTTTTAACTGATGTAATTATGAAGCATATTGTACATGCAACAACATGCAACCAACCGATTTGCAAATACATCCAGAAAAAGCGAACAATAGTTATCTAAATAAATGGACAAATGTCACTGTTCCAGAGTTTAAAAAGTTCTTTGGGTTAGTCATACTGATGGGAATCATACATAAACCATCTATTCTTGACTGTTGGTCTACCAATAATTTATACTGGACTCTCATTTTTTCTAAATGAGATGTGATCGGTTTTGTTTGATTTTGAAATTTCTGCATTTCAATATCAATAATGACCCTTTATATGACCCTAATGATGAAAAGAGGGATGCACTTCACATAATAAGTCCTTATAAATAGCGCAAACAAATTTGAGAACAGTTTATAGCCCTATAAAGTGTGGATGAGCTATTAGTACTGTTAAAAGGACGTGAATGGTATAACATTAGATTTCCTTGTATATTGTGACAAACGTATGCTTTTTGAAGATGACCAGCACAGTCTTGGAGCCCTTCTTGAAAAAAATGCACATTCTTTTTACCGACAATTTCTACACCAGTCAAAGCTGATCATTTCTGTTAGACCACTCCACACACTTGTATGACACCGTCAGAACCAGTCGCAGGTTATTTTGTAAGGTGGTAGTAAATATTTTTTCAAGACGGCGCATAATTGCATTATTGCAACAAGGTATCATGTATCGAAAGATACGTCAGCAGAAAATTATGCGCATGTTTTCTATATGCTACTCACAAGATATGATCCAAGTATCAACTGATCACAGAGGGCAATGAGATATATAAGCTCAAGGCTCATAATGCAAATGACTCTAAATGCTTTCAAAGTTTATCAGCATCACACAGGTAATGTTTCTATTCCATGTTTGTTGCTCTTGCTTGATTTTTTGATAATTTCAGCTACACTTGATATTCCAAGACATTTCCCGTGGCAAAAACAACTGGTTTAAGGAAGTAAGGATCCAAGACAAACTAAAAAGTGCAGAGTTTGCAGTGCATGACATATAAAATCGAATAAAAGTGGACCATTGAAGACAGCATTTATTTTTCTCTTGTCATCAAATCCTGGACTTCACAAGTGTTTTGAACTCTACCATGCACTTTTAGACTGTTCCAAGGTATAACTGTTTAGTAGGAAGATAGCTTTATTATTATATTCTTATTGCTTTCTTTAATGTTAAAGTCTGTTTGACCAGTTCCGGGAGCTCACGCAAAAGCTTCGATAAATCTAGAGCCACTTTAGGCTTTTTCTGTAAATTTCCAGGAGATGCTCCTCACATGTAGTGTACAACATATTATTATGCTTATATTTCCTTCCTAAGGTACAATAATTTTCCTGCGAAAAAAAAAAATTATTGATAATCAAGTCTAAATTTTTGGCTGGGGTTTTCTCTAGGGCTGAAAGAAAATATGCTTTTTACTTTAAAATCGTTTTCTAAATCCAAAGTTCTCCATTGTTTGAATGTGTTGATAATTATACAAAACTTGAGAAGTAACTATTTGTGCTATCTTAGATTGCTGAAATTTTTAAATAATTTTAGATAAGTGCTGTGATATAGGGATTTGTGACAAAGTTTAAATAGGCTATGTTTGATAGACTTGTAACCAGGGTAACGATTTAAAGTTGGTGGTATTATTGGGTTTTATAATTTTTGATAAAGAAAGATGAATTTTTAGTCTTGTGATGGAACTTCGATAATCATCATCATCACCATCGTTGTCGTCAAATCTTCTTTCTCAGTCAACCTGCTGATCTCAATTTCTTGATGCAATGAATATCTACTTTGCTTTTTAGCTGATCTGAATTTTTTTCGTTTTCCCGGTTGAAATAATAGAGTTCTACTACCCATGTTTTACTTAAATACATAACACTTTAGCAGAAGCATCATACTGCCTATCTCTATCTCCTATATCTAGTCTATCTTTAGCTGACAAAACTCTAATAGTTAGCAGAGGTTGTAACTCTCTAGATTCTCTCTAAGCACAACTTAACAAGAATTTTGAATGCAAGAAATTTTGGCTTCTGTAAATAGAATGATTTATAATGCAGAAGTCTAAAATTTAACCTGACAATGACAATAATTTTATGCTATCTTGAATTATACCTCATTTATTGTAACTATATTTATAACTAAAACTGTATTTATTGGGATTTTCTTTTGTTGTAATTTTTTACTTGCAGAATTCAGAATTTTTACCAAAAATATATTTAGCTAATGATTACCTTATTGCAGATACGTTTTTACAAATGGGAATTTGTTTTTGTTTCAGTTACAAAGGAGAAACCATTCCAAGTGCGAATTTATAAAGTTCAGAAATCTGAGAAAGAAGTTTTCAAAAAGAAACAATGTTGGCAATTGAATGATTTAAAATTAGTAGATGGGAAGTATAATCAACCGGTAAACATTTTTATTAAATTGCATATCAGGATCTAGTTTTGTAAATCTTAAGTTATATCTTCTAATATTGAAGAGACAGAAAGGATAAACAAATCACCTTTGTTAATTCGTAAGGCTTTTCTTTCTGGATCCCTTCCTCTTTTTTTTCTGATTTTTAAAAGGTGTGTGAAAAAGTGTCTATTTTAGATTTTTAGTGAAATACTGGTTTTTCAATACTGGGTTCAAATATGGCCATTTTAGACCTTAGAAATGAGAAGTTTTATCTGAAAGATATTTACCCTTATAATTTGCCCTTTAAAATCTGCTATAACATTATTATTATTATTTTTATTATTTATTAACCCTGCAAAATTCCAATGTTTTTAGGTAAAAATGTGCTTAATAATTTTTCAATTTATGTTGATTAATAAGATAATAATATTATAATAATATTTCGATTTCAATGTGAAATATGAGATCATTGTTATTATTGTATTATTAATGTGGTCCTTTCTGGGCAGTGGCTCAATTTAAAGCTCCCATTTGCTACGACAACAATCGATAAAATTTTTTTTTTTTTGCAATCAAAACTTCTTTTCGCTCGTGTGGAATTGAACCCACAACATTTTCCATTATAATTCGCTACAATATTGTTGGAAAATGTGCTACCGCTAGACCGCACTGACAAAAAAGAGTTATTAGGAGTCATTATTGGCTTTTGTTTTAGTTCTTCAAGTCATATAAAAAAAGTTTGCAAACATGCAATTATCAAAATTTGCATCATTCTTAGAATTAGGCATTGAGCATCTCTCAGACTAAAAATATTTTAGAAGTCTATATAATGCTTTATTTTTTCTACTGTCCTGTAATTTGAATGTTTTTTATGTCTTATATATTGCCTGTAAATGGGCTTCGTGTGATATCTGTAACAATACATCTAAGTTTATCTGGTTTATTAGATAAAGACTACAGAATCCATACTAAACATCTAAAACTTTTAATGGTTAAGGTTTACAAAACTGTAAAACAGCTAAATCCTAAATTACTCAACAAATTATTTTCTTTTAACAGAATCTGTAGTCTGCAGACCAAATCACTTCATAAAATACCTGCAGCTATTAATAATAATATTAATAATAATATGAGTATTGCACAAATTCACTGTATTCTAAAGAGTTTTAAAGAGCTTTAAAGAGTTTGGAATGATCCTTCTGATGAGATCAAAAACAGTCAAAGCATTTTGACTTTTAAAAGGAAATTTAAAGTATGTAACAGATATGTATGTGCCTTTACTTGCTGCAAATAGTTTTTCTCTATTATTTTTTTTTTATATATATATTTTTCTATCTATTTTAAAAAATTTGTTAGTTTATATTAATGATAAAGAATTGTTTTGGTTTATTTTACTACGCTCATACTAACATTAAATATACTATTGAACTGAATTAGCGCAAGCAATAGTCATTTAATGAAAATTATTTTTTTGATTATTTTTCAATAGAAATTATTTCCATTTAACCGCAGGTTTTTGTTATTAAAATTTTAACTGAACACAAATCTCTAAGAATTTTTTGTGTGAATGAAGAAGCACTTTACCGTATGTTTTTACAAGTATAAAGAATCACTTTCACATTTCAAATTTTTTCTCTCCTTTAGAAAATAAAACAGTTGTATATTATATTTCAGCCACTTATATAAATTTACTTTATTTTGTAGGAATCATTGGAATTTGATTTGGTTTTTGATAAAATCTATCGGTGGTTGGCTAGTCGAGTTGTTGACCGAAATCAATTCATTGAAACTTTATGGACGGTAAGTTCATAAGAATTTATGTACAAAACCTTAAAGTTCACAGGTGAGAGTTTTGTTAAAAAGTTCTCAGACTGAATTAATCTTTGAAAAAAAAAATTTTCTAATAGTAATATAACAATAAGTATATTATACTGTATAGTCAAAAATATATTGATATTTGGCTATAAAACAAAAATGCCAGAATGGCTATCACATGGCTCAACAACTTTTTTTAAACTGCATCTCTAAAACCTTATCCTTTTCAAATGCTGTTAATTGGATCGACTAGTGAGAAGTTATTCCGTAAGTTGGTGTTAGGAATGACATTTAGCTGTAAAAACATTGCTCCGCATCAAATAACATGTTTTACAGTAAGAAATTGTTCCACGTCAAATAACATATTTTACAGTCAAACATTGCTCCACGTCAAATAACATGTTTTACAGTCAAACATTGCTCCACGTCAAATAACATGTGTGATCATCCAAGCAACTAAATTAAATGCTGTTTAATAAAGTGTTTTATCTAAACAATAGAAACTGTTGTATAACGGTCAAAATAAATAAAAAAATTTCATAAATAATGTTATAAATAATGCAAAGAACAAATATTAACAACAGACTAAATGTGTGAAGAACATTAAATAACGGTGTGATTTTAAAAACTTAACGTTAAAAAAAACTTCATTTTAACGGCGATCATAACGAAAACATATCGATAAAATCACTATTAAACAGCTGTGCAGAATAACGAAAATAATTAAGCTATAACAGAAATAGGATTACAAAAAAATCAGTGAATTTGTCATAAAAATATTCAATAACTTGAATGTCAAAATATGGTGAAAATAACAGTCAAAATAATTGTTAAAATATCAATTATTTATAGTTGATATTTCGTTAGTTTTACTAACGAAATACTAACATGATGTAATATCATTATTTTTAATTACTTTTGATATAAATGAACAAAACAACTATGTTGTTTATTATGCGTTGGGAATCATTTCGAATCCGTCTAGACACTGAATTCTTTTTATTTAATAATCAATTGGCTTAATTTTATTTTGCATCCTAAATTATAAGAATCAATGGAATCCAATAGGTTTACGAGTTTTATGATGAAATATAAAAATAGCGTTTACTTAATCAAACGCACAAAGCAGACCCCGCTAAATTTGTATTTTATTTAATATACGCTCCCTAATTTAGATTTTTTTTTTTTTTTTTTTTTTTTTTTTTTTTTTTTTTTTTTTTTTTTTTTTTTTTGTTAACGACAATGTTCTTTATTCGAGTAAATACGGTAGACAACATACTTTTTGTTCACTAATACTTAAATAAAGTGAAAAATTTCCTAACGTTAAGCCTGATAATTTTTCTCGTAGCATTCTCACTATTGTTGAACAAAATATTTATTTGATTTTTTTCCCTAAAATTACTTTTGGTTTTTTTTAGTTTTAAAACAAAACATCGATTCATTTTATTAAAGTTTCTTAAGATTTAAGCCTAATTTAAAAAGTTAGCCTTTTTAAAATGTCATTCTCAGCATGTGATTTTATCAGTGAGTCTGAAAAACTAAGCAAACGATATTTTTGCTACAATGGAAATATAAATGATTATTGACTAAGATTTTGAGTATTTGTCTAGCGATGAAGACTTTAATGAAGGCTATGAAATGGAAGAGGAAACGGGAAAATTTTTTTGAAATGAAGACAAAATTGAAACAAACAAAAATTTTTAAATTTATGGGTTACGTGCAAATGTTAGTTTGGACAGAATGGATCTCGATGCAGCCAAGGATTCGAATATGATTTATTTTATAAAGTTTGTAATGATGTGTACTTAAAAATTCTCAAAAATTAAATTTTAAGATAAGTGTGTTATTTTATTTAGAAATGACTAATATGAAAAATCAAAACAGTTTTTTTTCCTTTAGTAAAAACGCTAGAATAAATGTAATTATATTTGATCCTTATATATGCCCCTCCCCTCTGTTAAAAGATCACCTCACTTAACCACTTGTAAAAAAAGGAAGGGGGTGATTACTTTGATGAAATAATCGCATTTCAGCCTATTAATCATTATAACACCCTAAACAAAGACTTTTTTTTGAAATATAAAAGCAGAAAATACAAAGCTTAATGACCATTTTTATATTCCTAATATTTCTGAAATTTTATGGCTTTCTTTTTTATTTGTTAATTTATCATAGAATTTTGTGCGTTTTGGATGTTTTGGATGTTTTGGATGTTTTGGATGTTTTGGGTGTTTTGGATGTTTTGGATGTTTTGGGTGTTTTGGATGTTTTGGATGTTTTGGATGTTTTGGTTGTTTTGGATGTTTTGGATGTTTTGGATGTTTTGTGCGTTTTGGAATGTAATTCTAATAAGTGTTAAAGTTATATCCAAAAACATGTCAGAAATCCTTCAAAATTTAGACAATTACTTTTGCAGTTTTGAACAAAATTTTAGATGTTTTTAAATGAACCTGGTTTTTTCTGTAAAACAAAAAAAAGTGCA
>JAUZNK010006614.1:0-12662 GCA_035046665.1 Euphysa ruthae
CATTATCAACACATGTTCAAACTTAACAATAATATTATTTCATTATCAACACATGTTCAAACTGAACAATAATATTAGTTCATTATCAACACATGTTCAAACTTAATCATGACATTATTTCATTAACAACGCATTAAAACTTAACAATGATATTATTTCATTACCAACACACATTCAATCTTAACAATAATATTAGTTTGGTATCAACAGATACTTAATCTTAGCTTTTGTATTAGTTCATCACCAACACACATTCAAACATAACAATAATATTAGTTTGGTATCAATACATATTTAAATTTAGCAATAATATTAGTTCATTATCAACAGATACTCAATGTTAGCATTAACATTTGTTTATCACCAACACAAATTCAAACTTAGCAACGAAGTTAGTTAATTATCTGTTTTACTAGATTGATTTGCTATTTTTTTCACTCTCTGACAAAAATTTTTCACCAAAAAACGAATTGACTGAAATTTGTTTAGTTTTCTTTGAATAATTTTTAGAATTAATTGAAATAATTTCCACTTTGTCCTCATCATCATTTTGTCATCCTCATCGTCAACATTTTCAAATTTTTGCTTTTTTGTTTTGTTGGAAGTTTTTATTTCGTCATCATCATTATCATTGATTTGTGTTTTTTTTTATGTCGTCTGTGGCCCACTGCAGACATTTAAAGCTGTTCGCTGTATCCACAATCTTTCTCACTTTCTTCGAAAGCACACACTTAACAGATAAAACAACTGTAGCCCTTGTCATGAGAGGTGGGCGCAATTGCTTTTGCAATTTCTTGCGTTTCTTGCGCCCGCCCCCATGCCCACCTGCATTCATTTACGCGGGCTAAAAGTCACCCGTGCAAAACAGCTTTTGCTGGAAATTATTTTTTTAGCGCAAATAAAAATTCATTACATTCAAACATAACATTTATTCCAAAAATCATACTCAAATTTTCCTCAAAATTGGTGAAAATTAAGATAGTGATGCAACAAATAGGTTCCCATGGAAAGTTTTTAAAAATAAAACGTAGGGGCAACACAATTGGTAAAAATGTAACTTGGTTACATGTAGCAAAATATGTCAATATAATTACTGGCAATAATTTTTGTTGATTTGAAAAACTGAAATATTTTTTTTGAATCTATTTTAACAGAAAAAAAAGTAACAGACAAGACCGTAACGCTGTTCCCTTTCAAGATAGATGATGATTTAGTAGCACTACCAATTAATGATATAATTTTGTTTCTCTTTTGTTTGAAATTTGTCCAATCCGATTTATTTATTTATTTTGTTTCATTTAGAAAGTTTTATTGGTTTATCAAGCTGTTTTCTTACCAGTTTCTATTAGTTTATAGATAAAAGTGTGAAAATTTTCAAAAAAAAAAAATTCATAGCTTTAGATTTCTTTATTCCCCAAATATATTTTTCTTGAATTTGTACTAAAAGTCAATTTGAAGATTTTAAAATATTTTTATCAAGCAAAGTAAAAAGACTTTGGAAATTTTTTCTAAGGAAATTAGGATATTCCAGCAAAACTCAACCTAAGAATTGTTCTAGAAACTCAGCATAATTTGGGTGGTATTGGTAAAAGTTGAAATCTAACTTCCATGTTTCAGTCTTCAGTTAGCTTTCGTAGTATTTGGGATTTGGTGAAAACTTACAAAATGTTTTACATTTTTATCAGGAGGCTTGTTTTGAAAATTTTGATTATTAAAATTTTTTTCTTTGTTACCTTTATCGCAAACCAAAGTTTCAGCTGAAAACAACAAATATTTATAAAGTTATAGAGGTTTTTATCACTTTGAAAATTTTCAGCTTCTTACCATGTTTCTGTTTGCACATAAATATCTCCTACCTTAATTATGTTAAATTAACCAAATTTTGGCTGTTAAAGATGTGTTACGAATGTGCATTTTTCTAGTTATGCTTAATTCAAATTTATATTTCAAAAAGTATAGAAACCAAGATAATGAGAAAAGAGTAACCATATTTCTAAATGTTCTCAATCCTGTCTATGTTTTATGAACATGTCCTGTTATTATTGTTATTATTAGAAAGTGGATTTTCGTACCTTATTAGATATGCGCGATCTTATCTTTAAATTTCTGTTATCTATAATGTTGATAGAATAAAATATTGGTGCCGTAATATTATTGGTAAACTTCAATCTTTATATTTTTTTCTGATTTTCCGAGTTTCTTTTGCTTCCAATTTTTTTATTTTTTTGTTTACTTAGTGATACTTGCTAGAAAAGCACATTGCAGACCAGCTTTTCTGCAAGAACATTTTCGTTGCATAACTTCTAGTCCCTGCGTAGTTTGTCGATGCCTGTTCAGGACTCCTCTCTAAACCAAAATCTTGTTGTAGATGGTCAGTCCCTGATAGAATGCTGCCCTTGGGGATGAGAGAAGCAGAGCAGGATCCATCTTTGATCTATTTGTAGCAACCATAATATCATACTGCTGTCTCCTGATTTGCAGCGTACTGTTGAGGAATGAAGGAGCTCAAGAATCAAATAGCTGCCCTGCCAATATCATCTTGGGATAGTCCGCCTAAATAAAATTGCTCGACAACCTGTCTCATTGACACTGTCTCGACTCATTAGAGTTTTTCATCTATCAATATTGCTATTTTACTAAATCTGTCTAAAGATGAAGTTGTGTCCTGATAACATTTCCTTGTATTTTTGTGACAGCCTCTCCACTGTAGTTAACACTTCCATAGCATCACTCACTTCTGCGCAGCGATACCCTTTTTTTGTCCAAACTTTTGTCACCTTCTCTATTCCTTTGTCTCTGGTATATCCTTTCCTTTTCAATGATTTCATTCAAATATGCTCTATGGAAATATTATCTGTCATAGATTTTTATTGCCTTTGCCAAACTTATATCAAGCAATATCAGCTGACTTCTAGCATATGTGTTGTTTTTTTGTTTTTTTTTTATTAGAAGTTTTTAAGAAAATCAGCCCCAAATCTTTAGAAAATCATAAAATGTTCAAATGTTCAACCTCAGGTTACTTATCGTACATTTTTGAAAATGAAAAACAGTTTTTTTTTTTGTGAACCAAACAAACATGAACACCAATAAAAGAGGAAGCATAGCAGAAAAAAAAATTTAGCACTCGTACAGAGTGTATAAAAGAAATATATATGTGACAGCATTTGATCACTCTAAAAATAAATCAAAAACATTTCGGTCTCCATCTTCAAAATTATCCAAATGTTCTGTTTGTGAAGTTGATGTGCAGGTTTCTTCACACACTGACCCAGAAACTGATTCATCTTCAAAAATATCATCCAGTACTATAATATAAAATGAATTAACTGAATTCAATAATGTAAAGCTCATTAGACGTAGTCATAAGAAAAATAGGTAATCTGGCCAGTATTAAAAACATTAAAAACATTTGATATTGGTTTTATAGTTTCTGCTCTGGAATTGGATACTTTATTCAAGGATGACCAATTTCTTAATGATATTGATGTTCTTCTAGTCGAGATTGCAAATTAAAATGAATTTTAATGTTTTTATATGTACAGAATGTCCTAAAGAATGCAGATCAAAGAGGGGACTCGAGCGTCGCAAGTTAAAGTTGACATGATTTTAACATAATTTATCGAAAAAAGTGACAATCAGTGGTGACTTTCTCTATGTAGACTTTTTTCAGTCATTTGAGATTTAAAAAATCTGATTCAAAATTGTATCAAATATGTTAAACAAAAAGACTTGAAATAGTCTACCAGAAGACTAGAAATAGTCTAATATTTATGCAAAAACACTAGTAAATTTTTCAGTTAATACTGAATCAAAAATAAATTTAATAACCTCAGATAAGAGGTTGACGTACCCTGCAAAGTTGAGGTTTTATCTCAAGCATCATACTACGTCGCTTAAAACATCTGTTTGAATCATCTGTGATTCAAAAAGTTACTGCAAATTTATCATTTATTTCAAAAATTCAGATTCAGACCTAAAGAAACCCCATTGTAAAAAAAGAAAAAAAAAAAGAATTAAGCCACATAATTAAAAATTAATACTTTGTGGTTTTTCGGGAGAGAAAATTGAATGAAAAGATTTTAATCCGAGATAAGACATTAGCTTCTATTATAATATAGTTTTATTGCACGTTTCAGATATTGAAAAAAAAAAAATTTTTGCTTGAATAAACATTTTTTACCACTTTTTTGTAGCATAAAATAGCACATCATTGCTTTAGGGGGTGGTGATTATTTTGTTTCAAATTAGTCACTTAGTAGACGTGATGCGGAACCTGATTTGTTGATCATTGACAAAACAAGAAAGATGGATATTCAAAATACTTGCTACATATGGGAGATATTACAATCCTTTGCAAGGGAACTATAATTATTGATAAGATATATAATATTTGTTTTTTATTTTAGAATAAATTGCAACTATTTCAAAAACAAAAAATTGGCAGGTATCATTCCTATCAGAGATAGTTTTTTAAATAAATTTTCTTTATAAGCAAAGGGTTAGGAATAATAAAATCATTTTGGTATAAGACATCAAAAGTTAAATTGGGTTAAAAATGGTTTTAGCTTTAAAACTTAGCAAAATAGAAAATATCTGATGATTGTGCCATTTTCTAGATACAGGTTGCTAAACAAATTATCTTTTTAGGCTGTCTAATAGTGATTTTATTACATCTCACTTAAATATTAAAGTAAATATTTTAATTACTATATTCCTAATCTTTTAAGAATACATCAATAAAATTATTTGTCCCACTATACAAATATATACCCTGAGAAATTAGGAGAAAAAAATTTTATTAGATTCTCACTCTTAATTTAAGTACGTAAATTTGAAAATATCTGGTTTCACTTGAAGGATGTGAGGGGCATATATCATAATTAGTACCTTAGTTTATACCTGTTTTTATGTCGTATCTGTTATTTAGAATTTTTGGTAAATTTACTTTATTGATATGAAAATATTCAATAAAAAACATAAGAAACTCAATGTTGTCTATAACCCTGATTTCAGTAAAGCATCAGTTTCTTTTGCTAATTTGGGTTCTTTAGGTTCCATAATCTCTCAACCTTAAATTTACAAAACTAATGTAAAAAAAATAAGAAAACAAACCAATTATAAAGCAACATGATTTACATAAGATTATACGATTGTGATTTGCTGGTTTATCTTAGTTATTTTGATAACTTATTTAAAGTTTGAATATAAGAATACAAATAAAATAATACAAAGCAATAATAAAAAAAACTTTAATGCATTGGTCAAGTGCAAAAGCGGTTAGTTACACGGTTAAGGAACCTTGTTAAGCCTGACACACACCACAAAACACCCGATCAAAGAAAAAGGAAAACTGACTGAAAATATTATTAATTTAATGCTAAACTAATATGGTACTGCTGTGAGATCAAATACCACAAACAAGTATCCAATGAAAAAAGTATTTTGTCACAGAATGTGTCCAAGGGAAGCTTATACCTGATAAATGCTACCACTAAATACAAGGTTAAAATAGTTTACCAATGGGCATACACAATCTGTTAAAACCTGTATTTATAAGCCTATCTGAATTATTTTAAGGTAGAATGTATATTTTTAGCGTCCAAAGTCCCTTCTCTATTTTGGGGTTCTGTTAAAAATAACTACTTTTAATGATCATAAAAAATTTTTGTAAGCGATATCTTCTACATTTTCTTTCTGTGAGCAAAATTTATTTGTTTATTTCACGAAGTTGTGACGCCATAACATTTATACATGTATTACTTCTAATGTTTAGCAATGAAGATGGAGATTCAACAGAGTTATTATCTAACTTCAAATCAAAGCATACAAAATTCTTTCCTAACATACCTCAAAAGCCTAAGGTGAGTTGTATCAACAGCAGCCTTATTTATGTTACTTCAGTAAATCTACACTGTCACTTATTTAAGCTAACGGGTACTTCAGATTCATGTTTTCCCATCCAGAGAGCCGTTTTTCACTTGCTTTATAATTAAATATTTTATTTTTTTCTGAACTTTGGATAAATGGATCATAAAAAACATCTCTTAATGAAGTTTAATACACTCTTTGTTCATATGAATGCATGAAAGCCCTTGCTAAAGATAATGTGCAAAATAATTATAAAGAGTAACTTACAACTAAAAAGTTTATGTTAGCATATTAATATCAACATAAAATCATCTTTTTGTTTGTTTGTTTCAGGTTTAAAATGTTCGAGGAAGTCAGTCGTTTTCCTTTAAATTTCTCTCTTAGATTTTCATTATTTTAATGGAACTAACATCATTGGCATGACAATTTTTAAGTCGTTTGATTGTATTGATTTGCATTTCAAAAGACTTCTGGGTTGAAAGAGCTAAAAAAAAGGAATATTTACACACTACTTAACCTTATCATTTAAAGAAACATATAAGTTCAGTTTGTAGATTTGTTGCTGTTTTTTTTTGGAAAAAGTGTATTAAAATTATAACAAGGTTTTATTTTAAAATATTTTTATTTAGTAATATTTATATAAATATCTATTAAGTGATGTTTAAATGATGTTTAAAAACAAGAATGATATTTTAATCAAATTAACATTGCCATATATAAAGGATATGTGTGATGCATATAGTAAGATCAATATCTCATGGATAAAATAACTCACGGATAAAATAACTCACTGATAAAAATAACTCACGGATAAAATAACTCACGGATAAAATAACTCACGGATAAATAAAATAACTCATGGATAAAATAACTCACGGATAAAATAACTCACTGATAGAAATAACTCACGGATGAAATAACTCACGGATAAAATAACTCACGGATAAAATAACTCACGGATAAAAATAACTCACGGATAAAATAACTCACGGATAAAATAACTCACGGATAAATAAAATAACTCATGGATAAAATAACTCACGGATAAAATAACTCACTGATAGAAATAACTCACGGATGAAATAACTCACGGATAAAATAACTCACGGATAAAATAACTCACGGATACTGTAACTTACATTGATAAGAAATCAAAACAGTTTTTTCATTTAGTAAAAAAGTTAGAACCTCTTATTTATATTTATATATTTCAGTGTAATCTTTAGAAGAAAACATTCCACAAACGATTAACTCACATATCCACTAGTATAAAAAGGAAAGGGATGATTAATATGATAAAATAATAGCATTTAAACCTATCAAATGTTATAATTATTATAACACCCTAACTTTGTAAGGGTTGAATAGTTTGAGTTTAACTTATGATTAACGTGTATTTAATACGTATCCAAGGAAACGAGACAGATAGGCCACAAATCTAAAATAGTCCGTAGATTAAAAACGATGTTTTGGCATGAAGCAAAGTAGTCGTTGAAATAAGTAATTCTCCAAAAGACACTACGAATAAAGTTTGTGGATGTTATATCAATAAATTGATAATAAAGTAGTTGGAACAAAGAAAAATTTACTTACAAATTTTATTGTTTGCTTATGATAAATTTTAAACATGGGATTTTATTTGGTTAATTCTTGTTATGAATGAAATAAAAAAATTCTGTTAATTGCAAGAAGAATATCGTGAGTATCAATTTATTTATATATATTAAATTAATCTCTGAAAAACATGGTTTAAAAAAAGTCTAACTGTTCCAAGAAAACGAAGTTGAACTTCAGGCTGCAACTCGATTAGGCGAAGTAAAAAACTTTATTAATGTAAATAAAGGTAGTTTCCTTTGTAGCGTAGTGTTAACCATTAAAAAAGGAAGTAAACAAACTTGCTATTTCAATCAATTTTATAGTTTTTGATTCGCTAATATCTATAAGTGAATTTGCTAATAGCTAATCGCTAATTCGAACCCTGAAACTTCACGCTTTGCTAACGATAGTTTGGTTAGTGAAATAATCATGACATTAAACAAAAATTATTTCATTCATTTCGCCACCTGAAACACATTTAAAAAAATAACAAAAACATAAAATTTCAGGTGTGCGCTGGGCCTATGACCTTATACCTGTTCTACGTTACTGACATACGGTGTTTGTTGTACGCTACTTTAAAGTAAGGCGTACAGAGTCTCATACGCCAGGTATAGTTTTCGCAACAAGGCCTGATCTTGGTGTCTCAGCTAGTAAACGTAAAGTATCCAAATAGGAAACACTACTGATGAATAAAAAATTCCAATAAACCAAATTTTAACACAATATACTCATGTAAATGTCTAGCATCAAAAAATCCATTGATATGAGAAATTAAAATTATCCTTAACCTGTCTTGTATGTGTTCATAATTTACAGATGGCGTGTACCTAAAATTTCTCACATTTTATCATGTTAACAATGATATCCTAATGTATGTACAGTCTACCACAGAGTTTTATCAAAAATTTATTCCTTGATTTTATACTTGTATCATTTTGATAAATCAAGTTTTAAATATTTTTTCTCTCTATTACTGTAACACTACTAGTCAATTATGCTCATATTCTTTACGATATTAGAAAAAAGATATGGTCCTAGGCTTTAAAAAAATTTTTTTAAATATCATCAAAATTTGGTTTTCTATCTTATTTTTAAATTTTTTATGAATTCAAAAGATAACTTCTTTTACCTTGTATGACCACCAGTCAAAAGACCACATCTTTTGCCTTGTATGAACACCTTTCATTCAAATCGTATAATTTGGTCAAAAAATATAATTATTTCCAAATTCAAATAATTTTTGCTAAAACTTTGTTCTGTGTTTGAAAATACTTTTTAATCTTTTATTTACATTGCTTTGAAGACAATATAAATAAAATAAAGTGTGATATAAAAGCCACAAACCTGGTAGTTGGTGAGAATGATCCTGAGGTTGCCGATGGATATTAATAATGTGAAAGTTCATTATCTGTTCTTATATGTACCATTCATATAGACAACATATCCAAATAAATTGGGTACAACCAATCCTGCAAGGCTTTCATTTATAGTCAATCACAACTACCGTATATTCTATTGTAACAAATATCAGAATTATCTTTATGTAGATAAAATAGAACCAACAAAATAATCAGAAAAATGAATAAAAACTTAGCTATTATTTATCTAAACCCCCTGAGCCATGATTATTGTTAAAGGAAATTATTCTAAAGGTGAGAGATTCTCATAAATTTGATATGTTTTATCTTTCTGTGTTTTGAAAAAGTATTGTTATGCTCCTTAAATTCTTATCATGTGACTTTGTGATATTTAAAATTTTCTTAAAAAGACTTTGTTTATAATTTTTTTTTTTTTTTTTCAAATCTTTGTCAATGAATTCGAAAACAATTATTAAATATTTTTAAAATCTTTTTCAAACTAAAGATGTCTGTAAAATATGATCCTAAGATCCTAAGATCCTAAGATCAAGTTATGATCAATGAAAATGAAAATGCTGCATAAAAGATTAAACTTGTTCTAACACAGAATTTACACTTCCGTTAAATTTTAAAGTGTAGGTAGTTTTCCTGTATGACATGACATCTTATGACGTTTTATAATTTATATGCAGTTTACATCTATGGAAAAGGAGTTAAGTGAAAAAAATTAAATTAAACATTAGAAATTGTTGCTTTTCTTTTAATGCATTTTGAGTTTTGGGAAAGCCAAATTAAATAACAGTTGACCGTTGTTTTTAATCACACCTTGCTCTTTTTGTTGTTTCAGGCTACTTGTCCTTTCGAGACAGCAAGTATATTTTCCATAATTTCATTTGGATGGGTCACTAAGTAAGTGTATTACATTACTACGGGTTAATATTATAAGAAAATACTTCAACCGTGAATTTAGGGTCATTCCATGTCAAATCAGCTACAGCATGTCACCTTATGTTTTTGTTTTTGCTAGTTTTTATAGATGTTTAAGGGATTATGAAAATATGGAAATCCTAAAAATGTTAGTACCTAACTCATGACAGTTCTCGAGAAATTTATGTTTCAATTTTTGCTAATTTATGCTGAATCAGCAGTATATTTTCTGGACCAGCCCTTACATTAATTAGCAATATTGAATGAACCGAATGAGGTATCAACCTGAAATCTGGTACCTAGACAATCTTTTACACGAATAGTTCAAAAATCACTCTTAAAATGTCCATAGAAGAACATAAATTGATTAGTACAAATAAACTAAGGTTTATAATAAAGATATCTTTGACGGTCAAAATAGTGATCTCACCTTGAACTTTTTTTTTGGCCCTTTTACCACTTAAAATGAAGATAAAAAACATCATTTTTATAGTATATAAACCTACTGCATATTATGTCTCTTCTAAATACAGCTTTTTGTTTAAAGCTGATATTTATTTTATATTAGAAAACAACAAGTTATGTCAAAAACACAATTATTATTATTATTATTATTATTATTATTATTATTATTATTATTATTATTATTATTATTGTTATCATGCTATATAATAAATAATAATATAATAATAAGTGACATAAATTTGTTAATTATATTTTAGTAAATAACATAGAAAAGTAGGAATAACAATACTATAGAACTTCTTTTGTTTATAAATTTTGATTGTTTTGTTCTATGGTTATGGTTGTTAAGTCAATTTCAGAAATTTTGTAAACACCGCCATTTGTTGAAGGTGGTGGATCAATTAGACATAAAACATGATTTGATGACAGCTTCCAACAAATATCTTCTCTAGTGGGCTAAGAAAAGCTTTGATTGGGACCATGGGGATGCTTGAATTGTGTTTCATAATCTTCTTCATTTTCTTGGTTACTAGTCCAGCCCACCAAAAGATTTTATGGTTTATTCCAAAAAACACACATTCAATATCAATATCAAAAGTCCTCATTGTGGTTGCAAATGTTAATATAAAGTTTTTATATTGTGCTGCTCAGCCATCAGAAAAGTATTTGATATTATCAATATGTGGAAGGTTATAATCAGTACTCTTGTATTTTATATAAAAAGTATGTATCTTGCTCATTGTCATCAGAAAGGAAGCAAAATAATTTTGATATCACTTCATCATTTGATTTATAACAATAGTGTGAAGTGCGCATTGTGCTTTACTCTATTGGTAACTATGCACTTCATCATGTACAACAAGTTGAAAGTTTTCTTCAGCCACCAAGATTTATGCACTCTACGTATTAATACCGTTGAATGACGACCTTCTTACCGGAATTTAAACAAACTAACCAATTTTTAATTAGTTGTTAACTTTACTTACGCTATGAAGTAACGATAATGTAACATCAACGATTGGATAATTACAACAATGTTAAAGATTTTCATTGGTTGGTTTTAACAATAATTTTACAAACATTACGCGTTTTGATTGGTAGCTTTTAAACAATATGCTAATCCGGACAACAATATAACACACATCGTCAAGAAGTATTTAAAACAAAAATAATAGCAAACAAAAATTCAACAAACCGATTTTTGTTTAGTTTTTATATAATTGTCTTTATTTAATTCTATACTCTATTTTAAGGTTTCCACATCCTAAACAGCAATGTATTCAGGGCGATTAAGTATATCTTTTAAGTAGGTTTAGAACCTGCAGCCCTGATTTTGTTTACATAAACTTAATTGTGTGACAAGAAAATATAATAACAACAAATATGGCATGTCTTTTTTTTTATTATTATTATTTATCGTAATGGTGGGAGATCAACTTATTAAAAGATGACCACCCACAAAATATACTTTATAAAACGGAAGCAAGGTGTATTTTTTTTATTCATATGTTTGTGGTTGTTTCTTATTTATCGATCTTAATGAAAAAAACAGCTATTTAAAGAGCACGCTTTTTTATAACTTATTTTATAAAATTTTAAAACGAGATTTTATCATTTTATGTTTTTTATCAATTTTGCTCAAAAGAGTCACATAAAACAACGAATCAAATTGTTCTCGCCTTATGATATATTTTAAACATCGCATTTTGGTGAATTCCTGTTAAGAATGAAGTAAAAAAATCTGTTATTTATAGGAAGAAGAGTATTATGCGTATCAATTTATATATGATAAAATAATCTTTGAAAAATATTATTTGAAAAAAAGAATTTTCGAACAATAAAATTTTCGAACCATAAAACTATTATGCAATTCTTCCAAGAACAGGAAGATTAACTTTAAGCTACAAAAGAATTGAGTAAAGGGAACACTTTATTATTATACATTATAAAAAGATAAAAAGAATTTTGTGTGATATGAAAGTTTAAAAAGTTAAAAACTAAAATATGGTGTTTAGAGATTTATTGTTAATTTTCTAATAAAAATAATATATTTTTTTCAAGAACAAAAATTGTTACAAAAAAAAAATTATAGATGCAATGGAAAATCAAGATTTAAATAATTTTCAACCGGCCGGTAGGTTGGAAACATATATATTATTTAATATATATGTTAATATGTTATGTTTAACATATACATATATATATTGTTTATATTGTAATATATATGTATAATATACATATGCCTGGAAGAATAGCTCATCTCAAAACACATTTATTTGTATTCAATTCTTCCAAAAATTACCTTTGTTACGATTTTTGTGAGTGACTATTGAAGAGGTGTTTTTTTTTTTTTTTTTTTTTTTTTTTTTTAAAATCAAATGGTATAAGATAAAAAATTAGCCATAAGTTAACTTCTAAACATTATTAAAACATAATTTTATACCA
>JAUZNK010006625.1:0-25474 GCA_035046665.1 Euphysa ruthae
GATATATATAGAACCGGTACTTGAAAAAAAAACCTACACGTCCTAAAAAGAAACACTGTCATCATTCGAAACTTCCATGCAGAAATTCCACAACAATGTGTAGTTCTTACTGAAAGCAGTGAACATTTCAAACAAAAAACTTCCGTCATGGTCACCTTTCAGTTCATTAGCAACTGATGCAAGTCCACGTTTTGATATTTACCTTTGATCTGGGTAACACCAACAAAGTTTTCAAACCTTTATTCAGCTTTACCGAAG
The DNA here is from genome assembly GCA_035046665.1 of Euphysa ruthae. Classification (NCBI taxonomy): domain Eukaryota; kingdom Metazoa; phylum Cnidaria; class Hydrozoa; order Anthoathecata; family Corymorphidae; genus Euphysa; species Euphysa ruthae. Next base: position 259 of record JAUZNK010006625.1, read on the forward strand.
TTTCACCAGGAGCCAAGACCATCATTACACTGGATCTACAGCTCTATTCTAAATACATTGAACTTCAGTCAAAGCAGGAAGTTAGCTCCAAATTCGTCATTAGAATGGGTGAATTGCATGTTTTATTCGCTTTTTTAAAAGCTATTGGGAAATATATTAACAATTGTGGATTAGACAGTATCTTTACTGAAGCAGGTATTTATGGACCGACTACTATTGAATAAATTAAAGGCGGTAAACATACGAAAGGTCAGTCGAGGCATACATAATATTGCATATATCTTTATGGAAAATATACCTTGAAACATCCTTAGAGAACAATCCAGAAATAGAAAAAGACTTTCGACAAGCCAATGCTAACATAATTAATGATTTTATTGATGCTTGTCTGAAGAGAGACAATGATGGAAAGACGCAAAAAGTATCTTCTATGACAGAAATGTTAGTCACAATTTTATTTCCACAGATGCAAGAACACTTTGATCTACAGTTAAAGCACCAGGCAAAGCTTCTTAGGAACTTCATGACTATGTTTGAAAAGCTCTAGTTATTTATCCGTGCAACCAAACGTGGTTTATGGGATCTTCATTTTATGAAATGTCAAGCTATTTCTTCGCATTGGATCTTCAAAGTTATTCCCATTTGACGCCTGTGTACTTGTCTGTGTGAATTGCAGATTTCTGATCCACAAACCTGCTCTTTCCTAAAAAGAAATTTTATTCTCAACAAATACCATGCTTATTTCATACCTTTTTCAGCCATTACCAGTACCGATTACGCCATCGAATATGAAAACTTATAAGTTATGGGATGTTTTAAAGGAATAAGGAAATAAATCATCAGCTCTTGAGAAACATTTCCTTGTTGTCACTGCTATGAACAAAGTTATTGAAGAGTTCAAGACATACTGGAAATTGGCTCCTAATGTAGAAAGGTGCACTATCAATTTACTGGTGGCACAAATGCTCGGATTGCACACAATGTAAAAAAACTATCAGAAGTCTTTCCAACTCATGTCAACTTTTATGAAGAAGACTGCATGTTATACATTGTTACAAAATCCAGATAATTTGCCCGCACAGTTTCTAGAAGTTGAAGATGAAGGCAAAAAGCTGCTGACCAAGTTTGAAACTGAAAGGCTTTGGGGAAGAGAACCGATTTGGGTGCGGTTGAAGAGAAGAAAGCTAACGTTTAATGCAACAGTGGCCACAACTAAAGTTAAAAACTGTTGGACAAAATTATAACGCTGAAGGGAGAAAGACGCCAGTTAACAAGGTTTCTTATTGCTTTAAAGAGCTCCCAGATGTAAATCTACCAACCCATCTTCGTCGGTATGAATTTTCCGTTGTTACACGGTCCATGCTTCATTCAGATGCTTCAAAAACGTTATATCATCGAATCTGGCAGTGTCAGAATTTTTTTTGCGAGAATTAATTTTCGCGAATAGCTAACCTTTGGACATTTCGCTAGAAGAAATTTACGCGATTTGACAATGAGCAAAAATTACTTCCTTTAGGGTATCGGAATGGCTCAGGAAGCTCTTGGTGAGGAAAGATCAAAGGCTCTGTTGGGGTTCTACTAGATGCGACCAGACAACAGTTTTATGGAAAATCTAAATTAGCACGTTGGAAAGTATTCTACAGCAGACCTTCATGTGCTTTAAATGCGTTTATTCAACTTGGAAACAGATCTGACATCACAACCCACGTGTGTGATGGCTTATCCCACTTTGTTCTAGAGTTGTATTGTAAAAATCGTCCCCAGCAAGTAACAGACATTTCAAAAGCACGATGGGATCTTTATTCAAAACAGCAAGCAGAGTCTGAGAAGCTACTAACTACACCATATGCTCTGGACTTCAAAATCCAACGGAGTCACTATATTTTCAAAATTTGGACAAGTGCTGACCAACCAAGACCAAGATTGCCTAGTCCTGAGGATTTACAAGATGAGATGTATGAAGCCATTATGATTGACCAACCCCCTGTTCCCAACGCCATAATTGAGCTTAGTTTTTGCCGATGCTGCAAAAACGGCAGGAACTGCACAGAAATGTGTTACTGCCAAGATTGTGAAAACGAAGGCGATAACGAAAATTGTTCATGGAGTGACGAGGAGGATGAGAATGGATATGACGATGATAGGGAAGATTAAAGTTAGAAGAGATGGGTGAAAGGGACTGTATTTTAATAAAGCTTCTCATTACGAAAATTTTTTTTGCATAATGGATAGACTCCTGTCTTCTACTGTGTGCTCTTCATTGACAACTGCCCAATCTGTTATTACTATCTGTAGATGTGTTTGGATAAACTTGGGTTGTAATACAGCATTCTTTAAGCTTCCGAAATTCGCTTTGGTATTTACGAAAGGAGGAGACTCATTGACCTTGATTTTCAGCATATCCAAACTACAAATAAAGGTCAAATCCTCATGTAATGGCAAATGTCCAAGGTTGTTTTATGGGATGTCTTTTCAAGAAGCGTCTATTCCAAAACAGATTCTACTAATTACTGACCAGGCAACATCTTCAAAACCACTTACGGAAACTTTCAACAAATGTGTAGAACGTGCACAAAAAAGTATTCTCAAGAAATTTTGTCGATTTTTTTTTTTTTTTTAAAGCATTTTACAGACCAAATCTCAAAAATGCGTTCTGGTCTGTAAGATGTACAATTGTCACGTGATTTTGATAGAAATAAGTTTAAAAGGTATAAGTTATAAGAAATAAGTTTAAAAGGCATGTAGACACCCTAAAATTGGCAAAAACGGCATAATGAACCCCAACACAACTTAAGTTATAGCAGTTTTAAAGTTTTATGACGTCATAATATTCCGCTCTGTAAATTACACAAATGTCCAAAAAAAAATTGGAATCCATTTTTTTTTTTTGTTCCTTATTAGCCCTAATTTCCAAAATATACAATTTATTGCTTTTAACAAAAAATTTCCACGTGGTTACAAATGGCCATGCACTATCGCTTTTTTGCTTTGACAATCATTTTAATATTTTTTCCTGCTGAACACGTGATGAAAGCATCACATGTTTAGCAGGAAATACTTAACTCTTTAAAAAGTTCCGTTCTACAAATGCAACACGACTTTACATCTTTTCATCGACTAATCAAGACTTCGTGACAGCCATTTGATATCAATAAATTTAATTTACTTCGATTTCATTTATCAGATAAATTGTGCAATACCAGACAATTTTAAGTACTTTATATAAAATATTCGTTTACATTTTTGCTTATATACCCAAGATTTTATGACATTATGGATTCATATATTTTAATATCACTTATCAGATTGAAGTTTTAATACCAGCCAGGCAATTTTACAAAGTATCAAACGATTTTGATAGTAAATAACACTCAAAAACAATGTTTTACATTTTTACCTCGATAGTCTTTTGACCGCCATTATGAATTCCGATAATTTAAAATCGTTAATCAGATTGATTGTTTAATACTTGATATTCATACAAACTATTGAACATTTCTAAATAGCGTTTTAGAGAAAGTAGAAAATCAATAAATTCAGTAAAAAGGAAATCACCAAAAAAATATGCATTTTTATATAAACACCCCTATTAACACAATTGAGTCTCCAGAAAATTTCCCAAAAGACTCTGCTGCCATATTTTAGTATGTTATTTTACCTAAAATTACGCTTTTAAATGATTCCAAATTCACCTTTGGTGTATTTAATTCAAGGTTAAACCCTAATACGACCATTCTAGATGCTCTCATTACACATTCTACCATTACACAAGATATAAGTGATGTACAATTCATCAAAAAAAATCTATCATATCTTTTGATTAAATTTGGCTTATTATACAAAGTTTAGGTGGGATCGTAATTTTTCTCTTTTTTTTTTAAATTAATTTTTCTTAAAAGCTATTACTATTATTTTTTTTTTTTTTTGTATTTTCTTTCTTTACAGTATTTTCTTTAAATCAACATTATTTTAAAATATTTATGTTCAAAAAAATCTCATGTATGAAAATTTTGTAAATACTTTTCTTTTTATTAATTTTTCTCAAAATTCTTTTAACCTATTAAACCTTTAGACTTTTTTAGGCCATAATTTAGAAAAAACAATGAAAAAACGCGGGTGGATCAGTCATCAGTTCTAATTATTAATGGGGTAAATTTTATTAGCTATATTTATTAAATATTTTTTTGAAAATTTAGCATAAACAGAACATACCTCATTTAATTCATCACAAGGTAGATTATTAATGAATATTCTCATTGAAAGAAACCTATAAGTGAGCCTATGATGATATTGCACTTTAAGTCGGATCTGTAAAGTTTTCACAAGAAACGATTTTTTAGAATAACATTTCCTAGAACAAAATATCATTGGCGAAATTATTGAAAGAATTAGTTAGAGGGGGAAAGAAATCATGAAAACTGACAAAAATTAATTACGAGTTAGTTGGAGTGCCAAAAAAATCATGAAAAATGACACACATTAATTAAGAGTTAGCTGGAGTGCCAAATAAATCATAAAAAGCGACACACAATAATTACGAGTTAGTTGGAGGGGCAAAGAAATCAGAAAAAAAAAATTTTTTTTCTTTCAATAATTTTTTTCTACTCTTCTAAAAAATAAATTCATTTTGTAACTGACAATATCAATATTTGTTCATTCAAGCATTATCTACTATCTGGTATTTAGAAAAATTATTCAATCATTAATACTTGCATCATTGCGATATGATGTGAAACTTTCATATCGGCATTATAAATAAACAAGAATATACGGATACTTTCATTCATACAAAGATGGCTATAACCTCTAAACTATTATACGAACTTTTCAAATCTTCAGCTCTATTAAGACTACCGATGAATCTTCAAACCACTTAAAAATTATTCCAGAAAGAAATCTTCTATAGCTTTCTTCTCGTCATAAATATTAGCGATATTTTTTAAATCTTCAATTAGCTCCTTAACGATATCTTTATCCAAACTAAAGTCAGCTATTACGTGATTCTTATTCAAATTTAATGCCTCAATGCGCATAACAAGGTCATGCAACACATCATAAAAACTAGATGAGGTGTATAGAGACGAAATCGTTGTAAGGTTAGCTGCCTCGTTTTCATCAAAGTTTATAATTGATGGGAATGGCGCCGAAATGTCTAATTTCTTATTAAAGTAAAAAGAATGAGAAATGGTCTCTGAGGTTTGGTATAACTTGCTTGAAAAGTAATCGACAACACTTGTGGGATTTGTAGTAAAAACATTCGAATTAAGGCCTAAACTCTGTAGCACATTTGCATTCATTGGACATGGAATAACGTCAAGTTCTGATATATTTTGCACATTTATTAACTGTCTCAACGGCACACGATTTATCATGCTAAAATGAGGTGACAAATTGGTCATTAACCCATCATAGAAACTTGTAAATGGAAAAAGTTTATCTAGAAATGTTTTATGTCGATTGCCAGTGAGCGGAACACCAAACGCCGTACCAGCAAATGGATAGGAGCCTGAAGCGATGAAGTTGCACAGTTCTTTCATTCTAATTAATGGCTGCTCCCTTAGTGAAAGAGTGGTAGAATCAATTGTCGCTGCAAGTATTGCACTGGTATGGTAGTCTAAGGAGGGCTAAATAAATTATATATGCTAAAATTATCTGATTCAGAGCTTGGACTCATTAAAATTGTTATAGTAGCCGGTAAATCCTAATAAACAGAAAAAAAACTTTTTAGTAACGTAACAATTCTATAGAGAAAACTGCTCAATGTTCTTTACAAGTAAAGAAAAAAAAAATCTTGTAAGAAAGCAAAATAACGTTTTCAATTTATTTTGCATGATTGTTTTTGGGGAATATTCGTAAACGTTGTTACCAGCAAAATGTTTAAAATTAAATGCAGAATAAAACGAATATATTTATTCCCTCAAAATATATTTTGAGGGAATAAATGTTTGTTATGGGTATTTATCGTAATGATAATATGCTAAATGTTCAAATCTAGCCTATTTATAGCCAAAATATGAAAACTCTCACCAATTATTAATTACTAAAACCTAATTAAGGGTAAAAGCTTACCGAAAAAAAAAGTGTGAGTGACAAAGGGACTAAAAAAAAAAAACAAAAAAAAAAGTTCCCAGGTTATCAGAAGCACCATTATACAAACATTTGGCAAAAAAAAAAAAAAAAAAACAATACATCACACAATTCATACAGGATAGTTTACATTTCCATGAAACCTACCTTATATTCAACTTGATCAATATTCACCGGCTCACCGTCCTTTTTCTGTAAACTCTGAATGACAGATAAATCACAAAACTCTCTACAAGCCTGTAAAGTGAGTGCCATGTTAATGTCATCATAAACATGTTTTTCCGCTTTAATTGGCGTATTTAGAAAAGCTAACTTGCATTTTTTGTAATACTCTTCATTAAGGTTTTCTAGACACCCTGATGTCAGACCACAAAAGCCATTGTGAAAGTCTGTAAATACCTGAGAAAAAAAAAATGAATGAAAATAATTTCAGGTTAAAAAAAGTAATTAACTTTGTAATGAACTAAGTTTCAGTGAAAACACAGTGTAGAGCAAATGAAAAAGAAAATATTGGACAGGTGGTCAAATGGATCAAAAGATATTTTCTATTGTCCTATAATTTTATAAAAATTTCTTGAACAATTATTTAAAGCCAAACCTTTGTTTAAATTTCAGCCCCAGGAAATAGCAGATAAGATAACATGAAAAACTGAAGCTGTAACTTTCTTACTATTTACACCAATTAGCCAAATAAGATAAATATAACCTAGTCTTTATAATTTAAGAAAGCAAATCTAATCTCTTTTCCAAATATTTTTCAACACTAACATACGAACATCTTCTTGTGCGCTATTTACAAACTATTTATCTTATATATCATTGATTAAAACCAATTAGCGAAAATCTGCATTTGCGATGCATTTTTTTTAAGGACATTTATTATAAATATTAGCTTTATGCTCACCAAGATTTGGCTAATTGGTGTATTTTAAAAGAGATCTTAAAAAATGTAAAAAGAAAATTGGGGAGCGGGGCATCGATCCTTGTACCTCTCACATACTAAGCCAACGTTTTACCATTTGAGCAAAACATGTCAAAGTTTGTTAAAAAAAACTTTTATTTCATAATATAGCCTATTTGCCCATTGTTTAAAAACGACCAATCAAATCAATTGGCATAGCAGCAAACAATGAAAATGCTTGATTAAAACATGTTCTAAAGTCATGATCCAATTGCATGACCAATCGTTGATGTGTATTTCCCTGCTTCATAACGTAAATAAAATTAAAGAATAACGATTGGATAGTTTGTTTAAACCCAGGTATGAAGATCGTTCCGTCAAGTTCTTTTTTGAGGTTTTGATAGCAGTTGGCATAGCAGCAAAAAATGAAAATGCTTGATTAATAAATTTGTAAAATACATGTAAGGATTCTTAAACTAAAAAAAAATAAGAGTTAATAACATAGAGATTGTTTAAGCAAACTCTAACTATATTTAAGAGATACTTCTACAGAAACTTGTCAAGTTTTGCATTCTGGAAATTTGAAAATAGATTTTCTAAACAAATCTTGATGGTTTTAAAAAAGCAAAAGCGAATTAAAACAGACAGAGGGTGGAATGAAATTACTTGAGGTTTCAAATTAAAATAAGGGACAAAATCTAACTGTATTTAAGAGATTTCGCTTGCTTAATTGTTTTTTAGAGACATACCTTGTAATTTTAAATAATTCTTCTCAAATAATTCATCCAATTTAGTAGTATGATTTCGAAGCTCTGGAACATTTTATGATTTATTTTCAAATAAATGGTTCCAAAATCTATAAATTGATTTCCTTTCAGCTGTTCAATAGTATAATTATTTCTTGTTGGTAATAGTTAAACATATTCAAAAATACCTAGTAGCTGTTTCAATTATACGATAATGTAATAAATTTTTGTAATTTCGTTACTAGCTATTAATATTAATATAAATTAAAATTATGGGTCCATGAAAAAAATTATCCAGAACTAGAAAAATCTGCAGACAAACCAGACCTTGCTTGATTCAGGATACTATAGAAAAGGAAAAAAAAAGCTGGTGTTCGATCAAGAGAGGAAACTATTTAACAAAGATTTTCTTCTAAAGAGTGCCTTAATCGTAGAGAGACATTTATAACATTAAGAGATGATTGCAAGAGGTGGTTAATTAAAGAAAGTGCTTGTTCAATTGGGAGAAAGTAAATTAAACCACACTGAACCAATAAGATCATAAAAAAGCTTTTTAATTCAGATGATTCAAATAAAAATTTCTATAGAAAAATAAGTAAAAAAACCTGATTATTCTACCTATTCTATAAAAATGTGCTAAATAATTAAATAAGTGAAAGCCAGAATCAAAACAAATAGTTTATATGAAAACAAAATATTACCAAAATACGTAATGTAGAAAAAATTGTTTTTGCCATGTTTTTTTTTAAAAAGAAGAAAATGTTTTAATGAAGAATTAATATTTTTAAGAGTAATACCATCATAAAAATATTCTAAAAGGAGACTATTAGCAGGTAATTTTAAAAAAATTATAAACACTTATTCTATTATAACAAAAAAGAAAAAAAAATTTTCCCTTTGAGCTTTCCAGATTTTAATTCCTATTCTTGAGTTTTGAGAATTTTTTTTTTTTGCCACGCGTCTGTCATTTTAAGGAACATTTAGAATTTTAATGAATTATATCATCCTATAACCTTCCAAGTATTTTTTTTATAAAGTAAAAATGTCACTCGCTATGAAGACAAATCCAAATTAGCAGACACCATTCCATTAGAAATTCTAATTGTGGAGTACTTTAATAAACACATGATGACACCAATTTACAGTTGACCTAAATAAAATAACATCTGCAGCTAACCTGAAAACCTTCTAAATTGTTACACTCTTCTATCCAAAAATGCAGTTTATCTTCAAAACCATCTTGCACTGCCGTATATTCTTGATTACCCAAACCAAAATAAGTGAAATTTTTACCATCATTATAATTGTCTGAGAGTAATTGAAGAGAATTCTCATGAATTCTATATTTCATAAAATCTGTCCATGTTTTTACAGAATCATCTAGATTCTTATAACCAACAACTTCGATATCTTTTTGAAAGTCATTTCTTTCATATCTTTCCTGTTCTAATAATAACAAATCTTCTTCTGGTAATAATTTTTCCAAATCAGTTTTAACTTTTTGTGCCGTTTCAAACTCACATAAGGTGCCATCTTCTTGTAATGTTCTAAGGCTGCTTTTAACGTCAAAACATATCACACGAGGAAACGGTTTTGTAGGACTGGATTGGTTGTACCGAAATAGTTTAGAACTTTCTTCTTCTTCATGCGAGTAACGTTTTTGTTGAAAGTTCCAATAATGTGAACCAATGAAATTTGAATAATTTCCAAGTTGAAGTGTTATAATTTCCGAAGACTCCATTTTTGCAAACTGTAATATATCAAAATAACTTGAATGGAAAAAAAATTTTACAAATTTTTGATTGTATTGAAAATGGTGGCTTTTACTGATCAATATTTAAATCTAAAATAATTGCAACACATATGATGATAACGATCATCATAATATGCAATTATAATGGTCTGCTTTTGCGAAAACATTTCAAAGAAAATCAATTCCTGGAAGAATTAGACTGGATATGTTAGCATGTTTAGCAAACAGGTCTAATCATTTGATGAGATGTTGAAGCAAAATTTTCACAAGTACCAGACTGTTTACAGTATTATAAAAGCCAAGTCCTTTAATCATGGGGTGACACACTAAAAAACTGACCACTCAAATCAACATCAATCCCCTAGAAAAATAAACTGTCCGCACAAGACATCAAACTGTTATTTTTCAAGTTCTACATTAATTTATGATAACCTAAATTATACTGATTCCTTATTCTTAACCTATTTTTGTAAATGGTGAAATTTTTTCCTTACCTTGCAAGAATATCAGGTGAGCTAGATTTTTATAAAAACCTTTATCAAACCTTTGGAAATATTAAAGGCTCGTGTTAAAGATCTCAAAGGTAATAGAAATTGGTTATTCTATGATTATTGAAAAGTAACTCATAACGGCGACAAATTATGAAGAAAAACAACGATTATTCAATAATGTCGCAGCCAAAGAACAAACATTATTTATTGACATATGAGTTTTGCTACACTTGGATCCTAGATTTTAGTTTCTAAAACAAAAAAAAAAGAACAGGTGACAGAATTATTGCTTTTTTTAGCGAGATCTAATTTTACTCAAATAAACCAAGAATCTCAGTTTATTACCTACAGCGACTGATCTTCAATCACATTTGTCCCAAAATAATAGTTTTAAATTTTCCAAAAATAAGCATTTCAACATTTACAATTATAGACAGTTAAATAATTGCAGCAATTCGGCTAATTTCGCCGCATCTTTTTCAAATAAAAAAAATGTGTATTTACATTGTTTACATCCATGCTCGCATAAATAGGAACACCTTGCAGCACTTTTTAATTGAGAAAGTACAATATCTTATCTCAATAGTTATTTCAAATTTCAATCTGTTAACGTTTTCAAAATATTTAATACCAATATTAATATTTACCTTTTTTTATTGGCCATTAAAATGATGCAAATTATCACAATGCAATATACCAGGACACATAGAACAGTTAAAGATTGTTAATTTAATCCTAAATTTAATTCTCCTTAATGTTAAGGAGTTCAAGTACGATTCAAAGGCCCTTAAGTAAAGAACGTAAAAAAGTGTTGCAGCTAATATCTGGAATTTTGTAAAAAAATAGTTTTACCAAACAATGTCTAGGAAATTTCTGAGTAAAACTAACGAAATGAATGTCAAATGGTATTTTTAACAGTTAAACAAGTTGCTACTTAATTTGAAAAAGATTCATAAAATCTTTATAATTAAATCTTTATTAAAATTTCATAAAATATGAAAATTTGCTAAAGAATTGGTGCTACTATAGGACTGCTACAGAAAACAACATTGTTCAGCAGGTGGTCAAACAAACCAAAAAGATCCATTCTACGGTCATCTAAAATACAGAGGTTGAAAAAAAATATAAAAACTCAAAAACTTACGCTATTTTTAAAACAATATGACCATACTTGGTAAATTTTTGCCTGCAACAAGGGAAATTTTATTAAAAAAACTGAAAAAAAAAATTTTAGTAGTATTATGACCAGAAAGCATTGTGAATAATTTCGAATAAAAAAGCGTGTCTGATAGAAGGAATAACAGATGGACCAACTTAAATTTATAGGTTACATGACGCTTGAAAAAAGTCCAAAAATTCAAAAAATGGCAATGACTAATCAAAATTCATAAATTTGTAGTAAAAAAATTACTAGCACAAGCTGAAGCCTAAATTACAAACTGCAATGTAAAATTTAATGCTCTTGCTTATAATTTTGCAAATTTGCTCCTTACTTTATATCCAAGCTTTACAACTTTATAAATCTATTTTTCAAATAAACAAAAAAACTTTAGAAATATTTAGAAATATTCTCCTTATCACTATATATTAATTAATTGAAATAACTTCTAATTAAAAAAAAATTAGTTTGGTAATCAAAATATAAATTTTTTGGTAATTAATACTTCATTTCTTTGTTCATTATAGCCAATTGAATTGAGATTCACGTTTCTAATTTATCTAACAAATGCCCCTGTCTAAATTCTGCAAAAAACGGATTTTTTTAATACATTTTACTTGAAATTAAGCATATAAATAGAATATGTTAAAAGCAAAAACCTAAAAATTAATGAATTAATTAAATTTTAATGCATATTTCAATAAGCACTACTACTATTAATAAATTGTATGAACATCTTTCTCAATTTGGTTACATCCTCAACAGGATGCATCTTTGCATAAGCAATAAATTGTCTTTTAATTCTGCGCAAGTCGGCCATATTATATTTTTTGAGAAGTGTTATTCTATCATCTACCCCTTTAAGTTTTACACTGTCTCCTACACAACATACTTTCTGGATATCTAAAAGCTCAACAATTACACTCTGTGTAGTTTGATCAAGATTATGTAAGAAATTACCACTGCTCATCGGCTGTTGAATAGTCGATTGATTTGGTGGAGGAATAGTGCGCTCAAACAATGCATTATAGATTTCTTTGTACTGAAGTTCTGAATCAGTTGATAAAACGAACAATGGGGAGTCCCAACGATTTCTACTATCTGGCTCTTCAAATCGCATCACCAGCTCATTAAAAATATTTTCATTATATCTCTCAGAAGGAGTTCTTGAGTTATTCCATTTCAAACATTTTTCTTTTGGAAATCCACATTGTATAACACAATGAAGAGTTTTTTCTGATTTCACAACACAATGCAGTTCATAGCGTAAACTCTTGATATAATTCAAACCATCGAGAATAACAATATTACCTCGAGATATATGCTGCTCAACTTTTCCCCGGAGAGCCGAGCGTATTGATTTTTCTTTATTAGAGTCTAAAGAAAATATACAGAAGTTAAACCTTGCGGGACTACATTTCTGTTAAGTATGTAACCCTAAAATGGCCACCTCAAATAACAGCAACTCTATTAAATGTTTTCTATTAATCACAGCCAATACAGCTTTATACTTTGAAAACAAATTTTCCAGGATATTTGTAAACATTTTTATTATTTTCAGAACAGTTTTCAGAAAAACAAAATTTCTAGGAAAAATGGCTACCCATCTTAAACAATCTTTTAAATTCATAATCCAATCCAACTTTAAAGACTGCATACACAACACATGCCTATAATTATGCAAACAAACAATGCGAGATTAGATCCACAATAATAAAAATAATTTATATTTTATATCACCATCATTACACTGCTGACAAAAACGACAAAAGAATAAATACTAAAAGAAATAAAGAAAATAATGATAAGTACTAAACTATTCATGAAAAAAAAAGTAGTTATGTTGTAAATTATGACTGCAAACGTCCAAAATAAAAATTAAATGTGTTTGCTTACATTTTTTAAGAAAACGTTAACTTTCCTTGTTAATTACTTTCTCATAACATAACTGTTATTTTCAGATGCTGTAAACATTTATCTAACATTTATTACCCCAAAACAAGAATTTTCATGAAAAACCCAGCTGTCACTGTTCATCACTATTGGCCGCCTATCATCAACTTTTTCCAAACAATTTAGAAATATTAGGCCACATTTAGGCCTACTACACTGAAACAAAAATTTTCCAGAAGCATCCAACTCCGTCATTGTTAATAATATATGATCCCCTATTATCATGTAGAACTTCAGAAAAAAACTACTGAACGTTTGTAGAAAATTAAAAAAAATGCCATTTTTAAGCAACATTCGAGCCTATTACCCTGAAACGATGATTTTCCCAAAAAAAAACCGGCTCCGCCACTGCTCATCATTTATGGTTCCCTATCATCACACAAAATTTCAGAGAAAACTAATAAACGGTTTCCAAGAAAATTGAAAAAAATGTCAATTTTAGGCCACATTCGAGCCTAATACCCTGAAACGACAATTTTTTGGAAAAATCCGACTCTGTCACTACTCATCATTTATTCATAATTCATCATTTAAAATGCTGTTACACTTTTTTAGAGAAAATAAGTCTTATAAATCTGGTAAAACCAATTTTTTCCAAATAAATTACAAAAAATGCCTTGTTTATTCTGATTTGCAAATATCCTTGATATCTAATTTCATGCAAAAAAAAAAAAAAAAAAAAAAAAGAAGTTCTATGAGAAGATTTGCAGCAAATACCAAAAGTGTAGATTCTGTTTTGACACAATAATAATTTTTTTTTTTTCAAAAAATAAATTTAGCTTTAAAAGAGGCTAATTTATTTTTAAGGATCTGAGAATTCAGTCTTTAATATTTTTTTACATTAATTTCTTAAATAATAAAATGCGCAGTGTGCCCACGAAAATAACTAAGTAGACACCATTTAAAAATATCTTTAAAAATATCTTCTCTGGTTTTCATTCATAATTAAATTTAAGATATTTTAAAACAAATAATGAGCTATGTGGCACTGGTTTATACATTCTACAAAAGTAGTGATATAACAATAAAAAAACAATAACATGCAGATGGCTAGGTTGAATTTGTCTTACTTTCTATTTACTCATTTTCTGGTTCAACAGTCAAGCAAAGTTATAAATATAATGAAGAAATGTATTACGTAAACAATAATAGACAAGAGCGACGTCGGGTGAGATTTCGATATACAATACAAGGGCAATTTCAAAAAGAAATCAAGTAAACAACAGCTAACACGGTACATCCAAAGCAAATAAAAGAAAAAAATCTTTAGATGTAAATGGACAAGTTTCGAGATGTAATATTTACGAATCAAAATTCCATTGTCCTGACGCCCACGAAGCAAGAAAAAAGAATGAAAGTAGAACTTTATGAACAGATTCAGAAATTGCTCTTCTTCATGAATCTATGAAAACATTAGTAAGTGAAACTTTTAACATGGCATTACTTGATTCTGGATGTACAAAAACAGTTTTTGGTGAGTTGTGCTTAAAGTTTTAGATTGATACTTTGTCAAGTCGTGTGTAAAAATAAAATAATTCGACATTCAAATTTGGCGGCAGTAAGATGATTAAGTCAAATAGGCGGGTAATTATCCCTACTGTTATTGCAGATACTCGTGAAGCCCTACCAACTGATGTGATTGATTATGATATCCCTCTATTATTAATTAAAGAAGCGATGAAAAATGCAAATACAAAAATTGATTTTAAAAATGATAAAGTTAGTTTGTTGGAAAGAAGGTTAATATACAGTTTATGACATCTGGACATAATTTTATACCGATTAGTAGTAACACTGAAACGGGAGATGCACTAAAACACATTACTTTAATCTGCACTGAAAGTAAAACTTAATTAAATATTGCCAAAAAGCTTCATTGTCAGTTTGGACATCCTAGAAGCAGTAAAGTCTTAAAGATGCTGAGGTCAACTATGAAGAGTTAATTAGCCATCTTGAAATGCCAGATGATTCCTGCAATGTATGCAAAAAGTATAAAAAAAGTGAAATCTCGACCAGATGTAGGAATTCAAATGACAAAGGAGTTTAATGATACTGTAGCAATGAAGTTGAAGTAATTCTCAAGTTCTTCATTTATTTGGTTCTTAAATCTCATTTATCATGCAACACGATACAGTGCATGTAGTGCGATACATTCTAAAAGGAAAGAAGTCATTGTGAAAAACATCTTGAATACATAGATCACTACATTCAGTACAATTAAGAAATTTCTTATGGAGAATGGTGGAGAATTTTGTAATTTAAAATTTGTGACATTCTGTGAGAACTTTAACATTAGAGTATGTACAACAGCAGTGAAAAGTCCATGGAAAAACGGGTTGGTTGAAAGAGATATTGCGACATTAGGTTTGACTGTATCAAAGGTTATAGAAGACACAGATTGTGAGCTAAAGTTGCTTTAGCATGGTCTGTATGTGCACAGAACTCCTTGAAGAATGTCCACAGGTTTTCACCAAACCATTTAGTATTTGGAAAGAATCCAAACTATCCAAATGTCTGTGGCAACAAGTTAACAGCGTTAGAAGGAGTTTCTACAAGTGAGATAGTTTCTAACAACTTAAATACAATGCATTCAGCTCGACAACAATATGTTGAGAGTGAATGATCCAACAAATTACGAAGAGCACTAAAACATCAACCAAGAACCTTCAGTGACGTTCAATTCAATAATGATGATCATGTGTACTACAAAAGAGAGAAAAGTAATCAGTGGAAAGGTCCAGGAACAGTAGTTAGAAAGGATGGAAAAAAGTTCTTGTTAAGCACTCGTCAGCATACATTAGAGTTCATCCGTGTCTCCATCTTCTAAATAAAACAGATGTTATCTTAGAGAGTAGTGAATTAGGCAAACCAGAAAACAGAGTAGTCTATGATGAGTGGAATAAATCGGTTGAGTTTAAGTTTGATAGTGATATTGAGAAAGGTAAGGGTAATAAAAAACGTTCTGTGGATACTAATGTTGTCAATGGAATGAGGTTTCATATTGATGATAGTATGATGAATAACAGTGTTGATGATGAAACTGATTTTTTGATTGAGAATTGTGATGATAGTGTTGAAAAGGCAATAAGTGAAAAAGAAGCAAATGTTGACATTAGAGAAAGCAATTAAGAGTTTGTTGATGAGATAAGTAGAAGTATGAGCAATCTGAATCTCAGTGAAGTCATAGAAGAAAATTACCATTTTGATTGTAGCCTAAATTGAGACAGTTTGTAGAGTAAAAGTTACATGATTCCGATAATTGGAAAACTATTCAAGCGATATCAAGAGGAGGAAAGGCATCAGAGAAGTATAGTGACTGGTATAATGTCAAAGATTTAGTAGAGAATACCACAGACTGCAGATATTGGAGTATAATACATAAATGAAAGGCAAAAGACAACCAGATAGAAGTGCTATTCTCTACAAAAGGAATAGATGACACTGACATTATGCAAGCAAAGTTAGGAGAGTTGACAAAATGGAAACAAAACCAGGTGTACAAAGCTGGTTAATTCAGAGGACAAAAATGTATTTCATTACAATGGGTAAATACCACAAAGTTTGTTAACAGAAAACGAAAAATGAAATCTCGTTTGGTTGCGGGTTTGAAGAGAATCATGATGATTTTTTAACCTACTTGCTCTAAACAAAGTTTATGACTAATCTTGAGTATATTATCATCAAAGAAGAGAAAATGCTAATCAATAAAAGCTGCTTTCCTTCAAGGTAGACCAATTGAAAGAGATCTGTTTCTGATTCCACCTAGAGAAGCTGGAGCTGACGAAAACACACTGTGGAAACTAGAGAAATGTATATATGGACTAGGAGATGCATACAGAAATTGGTACATTAGTGTAAAAAAACTAGGTATTGAAGTAGAACAAATAGCCTATCTTGAATAGATTGAAGAAATACAAGTTGATGCAAATAAGAAATCTATGAAAGATTCTTTACTGACTAAAAATGAACTGAAAATGTTTCGCGCATTAATCGGTCAGATGGATTGCAGGACAAACTAGACCAGACCTATCATTTGATACCTGTGACTTAAGCAGTACAATAAAGAGTGTTACTATTAAAGATCTTTAGATAAAGCAAATAAAGTGTTGCGAAAAGGAGAATGTGTAAAGCTTAAGTACTTCAACTATTAGGATCCAAAGACAACCAAAATTGTTTTCTACAATGACGCTTCGATTGGAAGCCTAAAGGCCAGAGGCTCACACTGTGGTTTCGCTATATACCAAATTTATACAAAAGGTAATTTTTATAAATTAATGTGGCAACCCAATAAATTTAGAAAAGTGGTAAAATGGCTGCTGAAACATTGATTCAAGTTGATGGTGCAGGAGCATGTATATGGTTGTCAAAACTTCTTAATGAAATACCGTTGCAGTGTGATGCTGACAAGTCTCTCCTCTGTATTGAATGCTACACAGACAGTCACCAACTTTAAAATGCTGTTCATTCAATCATATCTGTTCATAGGTAAACGGCTATAAATTGATATAGCGGCACTTTGAGAAATGATCAAAAGGAATGATATATGTAATATTGATTGGATTGACAGAGTCAAAAGATTGCTGATTCGCAAATGAAATTAGGTGTTTCGTTAGGAAAACTAATCAACAAAAGTGAACTTTCAGTAAATCAAAGATGGCGTTCATGTAAATAATTCACAGACTGTAAATAGATATAGATAAAAAATTACAAATAGCTAATTTGCTTAATGTAAATAAAGATTTGTAAACTACTACACGCAAGGTTAACATTAGAAAAGTGGCTGGAATAAAAGTTAAAAAATCATGTTGAGTGAATATTAAATACTATCAAGGCTCATATCCCATTCAATCTAAAACATAGCCTAATATACTCACTCTTTACAACCCATACTGAAACTTCCTCCAATGTTAAATATTATCCAGTCCTAAATTCCAACTATCTTTGGGTGAAAAAATCCACCTAACAGCTCACTCAACACAATCCTTCATTGAGAGAAATTCTCACATAATCTACATAATTTGTAGACTTGTTTTATACCTAGCTGTTACACTACCTAACATAAAAGTTTTTAGGATTTTACTGGAAGATGGATCGTGCTGCAAATTAATATTTTCATGATTTCCAGAAAACTATATTTAAAAAAAATATATATATATGCACTTTTATCTCGAATATGAGAATGCATCTTGAAAATTTCACCTTCTTGAAATTGTGACAGCTTTTTTTAATTTCTTCCTGATTCTGTAAATATAATATAAATAAGCACAAAAAGATTTTACTGATAATCTAAGCTGTATTTGAATTCATTCAAAATTACATAACCATCTCAATAAAAGCAACACACCTGCAAAGATTTCGTTTTTTCTTTCACCAACAATATCATTTTCACTGATGACAACAACACTTTTACCTTTTTCCTTCTCCATAAACTCTTTGAGCTTACTACAAACCTCTGTTTTACCTGAGCTTGGATAGCCACATATTACAACCAAAGGCATTATTGTTCTAAACAGAGAACTTTAAACAAAAATATCTACGTGTAAATAATAATAGCTTTTTTAAATCATTTGAGAATGTTGTCAAAAATTTTCTGCAAGGGCAGGTGCTTTAAGTGTTTCAATTCACAAAAATTCCAGTGAAAAAAATCTTTAAAAAATTTCTTAATGCTACTTAAGTCATGATGTATATGATAAATATTTGGTGCATACTTGATTAAAATGGTTCAGATATTCACCATTTAACCATTTAAACAACTTTTAATCATAGTGTGCATATCCAAGTGAGAGTGATGCATATACTACACCCAATTTAGCAAAATTTAAAACAAACAAAATATGGTTAAAAATCCAGCACAATTTGCACACAATATGCTTCCATCATTGGAAAAATGCAACTATATGCATACAATATTAAAACTATCTCAGAGGGACTTAGAAAATTTATTATGTGAGAATAGGAGAGCCTGCATACTTAATGATGGACTGGTATTTAATTCCCAAGTGTAGTGAGATAACACATTAATTTTCTACACTATCATTTTGTCAACAATTATGTGCAGAATTCATGTGCATTGTGAGACAATTGAAAATAAATAAAGCATTAATACTAATACATGCCTAGAAACCACTTTATCATAAAACAACAAACTAACTTTTGTGAAAACAAGCCATTTGCTATTGAAATTTTTATTTTTTTTTAAATAAGTCGCTTCCTGGAAGGTTAAAAGCCACTGCTAGGCAGGAAGCTAAAAGAAGAGATAAGAATAAAGCAGATTTTACAAAGACTAATAAAGATTGAGGTTAGATTTAAAGGATTGGAAATTATAATCAAAAGGCAGAGAGTTGCACATGTGAGCAGTACATGGGAAGAAGCTTGATAAAGAAAAATATCAAATTTAGATATGCGTACTGATAAAGAATGAGCAGCAGATAAAAGCTTCATGGTTCTTGAGAGGAAGTCTTTAGCAATATGTAATTTGCTAATTGGCGTGATATTTCGCAGCAAAATTTCTTGAAAAAAATAATTATGCACTTATAACATTATAAAGGTTTTGTGATATAATCAGACAAGATGCCTGTGAATAAATTAAACAGCTGTAAAGAAAACATTTTACATACGTAAAAGTGTTGATGTGAAAATTAGTGAAGTCCGATCTCAAATTATTTTAAACAAAGGTTTAAAAGAAAAGAAAAAAAAAGTAAAATAAAGGTTTGTCAGACACTGAAATTATCTTTTGATAACAACCTGGTTAAAATTATTTTAAAAGCTATAAATAAGTATGAGTCTATGAGTCCTTTAATCTAATTGTTTTTATTTGCTAATAATGTCGAAAAAAAAATTGCCTCTGGAGAAATCAGCATCATAATGAAACATGGTTATAATAAAAAGAACTTCCCAACAATGAAAGATATAAATCAAGAAATGATTAATTTTTGAAGAACCTAAGTAACATAGAAGAAGTGAAACAAAAGAAGAACATGGATTGTCAAGTGATTTAGAGCGTAAAGTAGAGCAAACCAAAATTTCGTTTAATTAATTTGAGCCGCTCTATCTTTGCTGTGCACTCTGTAAATTATTCTGCTCACGGCCATTTCTAGATTTGGTCTCTTCAAATGTTAAGAATATTTTTTTTCTGAAGTGTAATTTTTGCTTTGTTTAATGATAACGAAGAAAGGTATGAATTCCATTCTTTCGAATTTAATGAGTGAAAATACAATTAGATTTGATAGTCTAGTGAAAAATTTTATTTTTTAAAACAAGTTTGAAAAGGAAAAATATTAGACATATGTCCTGATTTTTTAACTCTTCAATATGTAATGTCATGCTCTTAAAGGACAATCAAGTGTTTTTTTTCCAATGTTTGACAGTTGAAGATTAAGAAAACAACAAAATTTTATAATACCATTCTTATATTCTCTTAAAGCATGTGCTTACACAGAGATAAAAAATTACTGAATAAGAAATGGTTTTATGCCAAAAAAAAGAGACTTGGCTTTAATTCATTTGCTTTTATCATTCTCTGCAATACCCCTACTGAAGAACCATCTATTCATAAAAATTATTTTAACCCAAATCAATATCTGCAACAAAACCGAAGAAAATCTTGCAAGAAATTTAAAACCTTTAGAAAGGCAGTTTTTATCTTTTCAAAACTTAAGTTTAAGAAATTCATAAATGCAATAAAATATTTCAAAATTTTAAAAATACAAACCACATAGTTCAACCTCTGCATGTAATCAACCTTTGTTATATGAGACATGCGATCGCACGCCTACGCCTCCACACATGCCTTAAACGTTTTAGGCATACGTTTTATAACACGCCTCAGACATTACTTGGACACCCCAGACATGTGACATATCGCACATCTGAAACAAAACAAATTATTCTTCCTTAATCAAGCCTCGACATCACGGTCGGTCCGAAATACAAATTACAAATTTGTCCGACCGAAATAGAAATTTGTCCTATCAAAGTTTGCTAAGTGGGATGTTATTAATAGCAATTTAAAATGTTATTTATGCAAATGTGAGACTTAAAAAAATAGAAACGACTTAATTTAAAAAAAGATAAAACTATTATCTTAAAATACTCTTATTTAGAAAGATATAACTTTAGAAATCAACTTAAACTTCCGCGCCTTAAAATATTCTTTTCAAGCGTTCTCGAATGCACAATATGATGGATATTGTGAAATAGTTATTTTAAAGATAATCTGCGAACATATGGGGTTGTGATAAATATACACTGTCACATCTTCATATAAAAATACACGCTCTTGCGTACATTGGTAGTGTGTATAACAAATTTTTTTCTATGCTAAGTGTTCCGAGAGCCTAACTTCTAACGGTATGCTATATAAATGTGAGCAAGCCTTTATCAGAACAGGTCATCCATTTCGTCAGTCGGACCGTTTGTTTATTCCCTTTTCTATCTGTGGATGTTGGTTTGAACTGTATCTGCGTTTATCAAAGATATATCAGACGATTTGATACAATCCAAATTTTTTTTAGTTGAAGTAAGTTTTACTAATTGTTTCAAATGTTTTCGTTTATACAAATATTAGACAATATTTCTGTTATTGTGATAAATTGTGATCATTTATTAATGCATCTATGATTGGAATAAATCTCTTGTTTCTTTTGTAAATGAATTTAAGAATTTAAGAACTCCAACTCCCTCCTTTCTCCATTAAAAACGGTATCAATTTAAAAAAATTGTCAGTAAAAGTCTTTATTTAATATTTGTATTTAGGACTAATAGTCTCTTCTTTTTTTCCTCTATTTTTATTTTGTCTGGTTATTTTTATTAACACTTAATTTGCATGAACTTTATAGGATTTTGTAAAGAACTATCAATTGGTCTCACTCCTTTGACTAGTTTTTCTGTATGAGTGGCTCCATCCAATATAACCGTTTTTTTTTTTGTTTGTTTTTTAATAATTTTATTTTAACAGTTATGTTATAGATTATTATTTATATAAATCTTATTTTTATTTTTAGAAAACAAAAACCAATCAGTAGGATGTTGCATAGAAAAGAAATGCTAAAAATTGTATTATGAATATATTTTAATAATAGATTTTTATTACTGTTGTAATTTATTTTCAATTTGACTCAATCCCTCTTTTTGCTGAGTTGTCAAACCATAAAGGAAACTCTTGACTAAGCACTTAACAGTAGAATAGTCTAGATTATACTTAAATACGAGTGCTTAATTTACCCCTTCTGCTTTACACGGACTTGGGAACGTCACATATGTAGTGTATTTAATAAATCTCTTTAAACTTGCTGGTCCTAAAAGCCACAAAAATACTTGGCTCATGGGGGCTTTTAAAACAGCCCTTCAAAACACAGGCTTTCATTGTAGCCTGCCTTTTTTTCACCCTCTGATTCATTTAAACACACACAATGTTGTTATAATATATATTTTAAAATTTTGTGCTCGATGCCTTGTTAATTCACAAAGGTCTTTTTTCAAAATGCCTTCATTTTTTTTCCCAGAGAGGCCAGATAACATGAAAATTGTTGGGTATTTTCCGTGTATGATGCAAAACGTTATAGCCTTAGCATGCCTTATTTTCACAAGACGCATGATATATGGCACACCTTAAATCCATAAAATAGGTTTAAGACGTCTGTATTTTTCATATGACAAAGCCTGTGTAATGAAAGTTATTGAAAGCGTAATTGCTAAGTTAAGTAAAGAAAGAATTGAAATAGAAAAAATGTAGATTATAATTCAACTAATTTTCATGTATTTACTTTTTTAGCTGAATTTCTTTTTATTATACGAAAGCAATAAGAAAGAAGGGTGTTCAACAAGGGAGAAGTACTTTGAAAGAAGCTTGATGAATAAGCTTTTGTCAACTTTAGAGATCTGCACAGGTAAAGAATGAGTAGTAGATGAAAGCCTTGTGGTTATTGAGAAACTTTTAAGTGAAGTTGTTATTTATTTTAAATCATCAGTGTCCATGGAATTTGGTCAAGAAGATGAAGAAATACAACAAAGCTCTGGCCAAAGATAGCAGAAATACTCAATGCATGGTCAAATGGTAGCCTTATAGATATAAATCATACTCACGGACGGAAGAAAGTACCGCACCCGGAATAGAGATCCAATGACAGCAGATTTTGAAATGAATACTAGAGGTAACAATCTCAGGTACATTAAAGAGTGGGTGACCAAAGACTGTACCCTTATTTGTTAGACTGAGTGACCAGAGTTTCATGAAATTGGTTTTGGAAAGAGCCTCCTCAATGACTTTTACAGTCTTTGTTAGCTCTGGTATAGTAGTGCGCTGAAGACGAAAATAATGGTTGCGGTGAGCAAATGTGGTCGCAATTGCTGGAGAAAACCATGGGCTCAAGCATGGTTTGACTAGATACATTCGAGAGGGAATAAATACCAAAATGAAACCAAGAAGCCATTTACTTAGCACATTCCCCTGTATCCAGATTGAAAATGTTTTCAAGTAGAGTAAAAAAACTAAATCATGAAAGCTGTCCTCGTCTCCATGGAGGTAGGAAAATTTCCTATGGATAGGTGGCTCATGAGAAGAGGTGAGAGAGAATGAGAATGTTATACTTAACGTGGGAAACAAAAAATTGCAAAGACGATATTTCCAGAAGAATCCACATGGCAGGTCTTGAAGTACTTAGAACGCCCTAAAAAATTCGCTCAACCAAACAACTTGTCCCAATTGAGCTATCGTTGCATTACGCAATGAGTTTTTCTCAGAAATAACATGGAAAGTAAATTTCCGCCAGAGGTGGGAGTCAAACTCGTAGTTTTCTAAAGGACAGCAGAAGCATGTCTTGCAGATATCAGGATCGATGAAAGAAACAGACCAAGTAAAGAAGGTTTCTGGTTCTCATGATCAGGAAAATGAGTTGGAAAATCAAATAATTGAGTAAAGGTAGCTAAGCAGTGTGGTGAACTTTGAAATCCCCAAAAACAAAGATATTAGCAGATAGGAGAATTATGAGAGCCTTGTCAATATTTTCAGAAATTCAGTTGATTATACTGCAGGACTGTGTGGAAGGAGAATGGTATGAGAAGAAAAGATAACTGCTCGGCCGTAGAAAAGATAAACAAATGTTTTTCAAGAAATTTTGTGAGCTACAGGAAGATTGTCATGGACAAAAACGCCAAAGCCATACATGTGAAAAGACGGGTCATTACTATTGATAGGAAGATAACTAGGTACAATAAGTTCACTTATGGAAAAATCAAGATTTGACAACCATAGGTGAAGTGGGATGAAAATAAGGAGAAATAGAAAGATCTTAGGGTTTTCATGTCTACATAATGACAAATTTTTGA
This sequence comes from Euphysa ruthae, assembly GCA_035046665.1. Classification (NCBI taxonomy): domain Eukaryota; kingdom Metazoa; phylum Cnidaria; class Hydrozoa; order Anthoathecata; family Corymorphidae; genus Euphysa; species Euphysa ruthae. The sequence continues at coordinate 24,674 of JAUZNK010006625.1, forward strand.
AAACATGCTATTTATTGGCTCTTGATAGTCTTAAGCTTAGGCTATTAATATGACTTTACCAGGATAGGTGTTTATTATTGTTACACAGAGGTATTTGATTGAGCTTGAGGGAAGAGACGTTTACAATATATTTTTATTTTTAAATCATAGTCAATGACTTTATTAGGATATAGAAAGATTATGAGTTCAGTTTTATTAATATTGAGATCTTTTTGTCATTAGGCCAATCAGTAAGGCCACAGAGATCATTACAGACTTTTACTTCAAGTTTCTTAAGCAGACTATCAATAAGTGAGAGATTAGTATCAATTGCAAAATAATGAACTGAGTGTCTTATAGATAAGCAATTTATGTAAATTAGAAAGAGAAGAGATTCAAGAACATAACTTTGTGGGAAACCATGATTAACAGATTTCAGAGAAGATTTAAAGCCATAAACAGAGACAAATTGTTTAAGTTGAGATAGATAGGAATAAATAGGAATTTTTACCAATCAAGAATGTAGCAAACAAGTAAAAACTATTACGTTACCCTTAACGGACAACTAACAAGCATCATTTAACTAAAATGGGCATCCTTACCAGACAAAAAATCAAAATAAAACTGATATTTGCTTCTAACAAAAATTGGTCACTATTTAATTTCAGCCAATATATTATTGAGGCTTCTGAAAGTTTTTTTTTTTGTTAGAGCTGCTCTACAGAGAAACCAAAGCAATAAAGTTCATTTCATGTAGATTTTTAAAACTACGTCTCACTAATTTTTTTTTTCCATTACAAGCATAAAGATGTTAATAACCAC
>JAUZNK010006636.1:0-25471 GCA_035046665.1 Euphysa ruthae
TGTAAAGAAAATCATTGGTTGAGATGGCTTTGAATCCACAACTCTAGGATCTGGAGACCAATGCGCTATCCGCTTGGCCATACTGTCTTACATACTCTCATACATCCTGTCGCATATGTGACAGGATGATCTCTAAAACACTCATTGATAATATTTTTTCTAACCTCACAAATATTGGAATTTTATCTACATTAGACTTTAAAAAAACTTTAGTTCCATGTAAACAAAATTTTTTTCTGTAAAATTACCAATAACTACAATATAGATAGTTTCATCTCTCATTTTCTAGAAATTACCTGAGATGATGTGCTTAATAATAATAACTTTGATTCCAACTTTTGCTTTGTTGTTGTTTGCAGTTTTACATCGTTCAATTACCTTTTTTACCTATTTTGAATGCCTTCACATATACATATGCTTTAGGCACACTTATAGATCTGCAGATCCCAACACCACACAAAAAATAAATCACAACTAGAAACTTTTTCACTTCCAACATGATAGTGGTCTCTTCACACACCAACTAACATATCAGAAGTAAAGTAAAGTCATACCCCCACTACATAAAAAGATTTTACTGTAAGCCTGTGACATGTTAAAGGCAAAATATCAATTTAGCAAAACCCTAATGTTAGGGGTCAGACGCAGGCTCTTTATGTGGTTGGTATTAGACCAAGTTAATTTTACTAGCTGGATGTCATTCGTATGAACAAACCCTTGGTGGGAACCAACTATATTTATTCAAAAATCCACCTAGTGCAATTTTCCAGTCGTCTCATACAACATGTACAGCAATATTGTAGCTATTGAGAGTGAAAAGATATTTGCAGTTAATCTAGCCAAAATGTAAGTTGATGTACACAGTCAAAATTAATGTACAACAATCTCCGTTTTGGTCACTTTCGGGTAAAAATTAAAAAGATAGTAAGAAAAATTTATTACCTTACTAATTCATAAAATTTAAAATCATTTCAATCTTGCTATATCACATGCATTAAATCTGACCATACGGGCATTTGGAGGGTAATCTTTTGAGTTCTTTTGAATATCGCAGAGCTAACTCAGCTCTAAACTTGGTTTTTGTAAGAGTAAATCGCTGATCTTCAAGGGGAATTACGCTGATCCATTTAGATAACCCTTTATGGTTTGCATGTTTGTATGCTCGAAGCAGTTTTTGTGGTGAATTTTGTGTCACGTGATCTTCATATCCAACTTTTCTTTTTTTTTCTTTTATATGATCCGATTTTAATGATTTTTCGGTAGTTTTGTCAGGTAATCAATTATCTTGCATGGCTATTATCGCAGCAAGTGGACTTGTTAGTGTAATTGAGCTTTCATAGTCCATTTGTGCTTTATCCGAAAATAATGGAATTCCGAGTCGACCGTTCCTACATGGTAATGAGAATAGCTCTTGTTCATGTGGTGTGAGAGGAGAATCAAATAGAGTTGGTATGAGTTGTTCATATATGACTCGATCTAATTGTTTCATAAGCTCAATCGTTTTGGGAATTGTTTGCATGAAGTAGCTGAATCAGTGTTGTTCACCATATAAAAAAGCAACATACGCAGCTTGGGGTTGTGATTTAGCATTTTGTTATAAACATGTCAGTTCGGTACACCAGTTGTTTATTTTGTCCTTGCGGTATTTTAAGCGAAACTCATTACTACCAATTACAGCACTTAGATGGCATTTTCCCTCTGTAGTGTATTTAATTTCTGTGTTACAAAAGAGGGATTTTGCTTCATCTAGCTTTTTCTTATTCTTTAAAATAAGATTTTATTTCATTGAAAAAATATCTGTATTTCATATCTTGATCTAATATAGTTTCCCAACAAGGTTTAAGGTTGGTTAGAGAACCAGCTACAGTTGCATCATCAGCGAGCCATACCTGTTTTTATTTGTGATGAAGCTAGTTTCAAAACTATGTTGTAAGGTAGAAGTACCCTAAGGCGTCAAAGGGCACAACTAAATTGTCTGCCTGTGTTGTACCTTCCCTGGATACTAATTCCTTGCCATCTGAAATGATTAGGTGGGTTGGATGACGGTAAAAATCTAATAAATGTTAGAAATCACATAAGTTTATTTACAAATTTTTTGCAAGAAAATAACTCTAATAGAAAATAACATATTTCAGAAAACTTAAATACTTTCTTCGCCTCAAAAACTTAAAACTAACATTCACCCTTCTTCTACAAACTTCATAATTATCTTAAACATCCAAATCTTCATAGTTTACTTATTTTTACTGATCAACTTGGAATTTCCTCACTCATATCAAACTGGAAATCTAGAAAGGCATGTGGACCTAATAGTATACCAACGTGTATACTTAAAGATTTTAATAATGACTTTCTCCCATTCTGAAATTCTGAAATTCTCTTCTGTTCTGCCTTTATAAAAAAAAGGTTTTAAATTTTTATGCAATAACTACAGAACAATCTCACTTTTATCCAACATTAGCAAACTTCTTGAAAAAGTGATGTACTCCACATTGTAATCTTTCTTTAACAGTTTTAACTGTTTGACAGAACATCAATTTGGGTTTCGATCTAAACATTCAACCTTTCATGTTCTCATGATTATAACTGAAAATAACTTGATACTGGTCATTTTGCAAGTGGAATTTTTTTGATCTTCAAAAAGCATTTGATACTGTGGATCATGGTATTTTAATCTCAAAATTAGAATGTTATTATATTCGTGGTATAGCAAAGCATTTGTTTCAATCTTATTTATATGATCACCAACAGTTTATTAATATGTATGAAGGTATGTAACACTCCTATAGTGGCATAATGAGAATTTGAGTATAAAAGTTAACAGATTTAATAATAAATTTAGTAATATTTAATTATATAATTATATTATATAATTCTCAATTCCTGTAAAAAAAAAGTTTTTAAATGTTATTAGCAGGTGTTTGTTTCGGCGACAAAAAGTTACCTATTCCTAAAAAAAGAGGAAACGTTTTGTTACTAAAAATATGGTTCATATCTTTGTATTGTTGGAACTAAAACACCATGCTGAAAAATAAAGAAAACCCACAAATAGACTGCATGCCAGCCGGGCAGCATCCAGGCATCATTTGGGGATACCTGTTTTAGTAGTGGTTGTTAGGCAAATTTGGGCACCATTAACTTTTAATCTTTAGCTGAGCCCTACTAATATGTGTTCTTATGGCTGTTTAGATCGTGAAGTATACTTTTATCATATCAAACTTCGTAATATACAAATCTTGTATCATTAAATAGTGCGTTAAGTCAGAATTTGGGTCTCCATACCAGTCTACCCGTACTGCCCTGGCCAAACATTAATACAAATAGAAAGAAAGTACACTGAAATACCCAAAATTGTTCCTTTTGAACAAAAATCTTATGAATGATTATTGCCAATATAAAATGTAGATTTTAGTGTTAGTGCTCTAACTGAATGCTCCCATCATCATCAATGCTTTCTGATGTCTCATTTGAAACATTCATGTTTTTTTGATTTATTCAACATTTCTTTATATTTTAACCCAAGGCTTTATGTTTACACATTACAAATGGACATCTAAATGAGGCATAAGTATGTGGGTTCTCTTTTTTAGATTTCTGTATATTTAGCCCATAATCAGTCCGTGAACTCCATGCTTTTCCTGGTATCCATTTATGACATTCAAATGGGTCGGTAAAGCTTTGCGCATACTATAAACGTAAACCAATGTAATTGTATATAACTAGCAAATTTCCATCATTAAACAGAAAGTATGTGGATAGCATAAATTTCAATATTTCAAAACAATCAAAACTTGAAATTCATTTTTTTTTTTTTTCAAGCTAATTTTTTAAAACAAATTAAAACCATATAAAACCAAATAAAACCGTAAAGTGTTTGGCATAGGAATACAATCATAAATTGTGTGGCATACTTCTTCAAAAGTTTATCAAAAGTACAGCACTTTAGGCTCCAACTATAAAATCCTAGAGGTAAGAGATAAAAAGTGTAATGTTATTTAAAAGCAAGTAAAGGAGAGCCTCATCCTACAATAAAACAAACTAGAATTTATGATTTTACAGCAAAAAATTAAAATTTTCATGTATATAGCTATATAAATCTATATATAGCAGTAATGCAGTAGATGTTACATGGTATTCCCTTAAGAAATCAAAATCAAATAGATTTTCTTGGCCTTCTTATTAATACAAATTTTGCAAAATCATGAAGATATTTGGTTAAGATCAGCTTGATATCAAATTGAGTAAAATTATCTTACCTTGATGTGTTTCAGAAGTTCAAAATTGATCGAAGTGTTCTGCAAAGTCTTTGTTTGTATTTATACATAAGATAGTTTTATGCAACTCAAATTTTCTTGATGAAGGTTGTTGTTGCTAAAAATAATTTTTAAATGAAAGTTTTATAGGGGCGCACATCTCTTCTTTATACAGTTGTATTTGTTAGAAAAAAGAACGCCTACCTAAAGCTATTTTGAATGCTTGATTTGATATTGGTTTGTTTACATTAAGCTCACAGCTTATCCTGTTTTATTATCTGTGCAGGTAATATTGTTTTGATGGTTGAATGAATCACTGATGGTAATGGTGGTCTTCTCTCTGATTTTTATTGCTGGTAGTACACCAACAGCTTCAAGGAGAAGTTAGTAAAAATAACACCTATCTCCAAGCATAATAGTTAGGAAGATATCGGTTTGTGTCTCACAGTTAGAGTAAGGGCCTCTCCTCCTGGTTTTATCTGTGTGTAATAGTGTTTTGGTAGTTGAAAGAAAAACTGTAAGAATTGTCATGTTAGCTTCTTGTCTGATGGTCTTCTCTCAATTTCATCGTTGGTAGTACACCAACAACTTCAGGGAGAAATTTACAGTGAAAAAAACTGCTGACACCCTATCATCAGAGAGAAATACCCTCCAGTAACCTGAAAAATCAGGGTGTGCCATGTTTTTCTTGCTTCGTAATAATTAAAAATTTATAAAGTGAAGGTACAAAAAGGAAAATACGAATGTCCAAAAGTAACAAACATTGGTCCAAAAGGAGCATATGGTGGTCTAAATGGAACAAAATAGTCCATAAAGGAACAAAATTATAAATTATAACTATTGCTACTGCTACTGCCACTACCTTTACCACTAATACCACTAACACCACTAATACCACCACTGGTACCATCACTAATACCACCATTAATATCACCACTAATACCACCATTAATACCACTATTATGACCACTACTACCACCACTGCCATTACCACTATTACTACTAGCATATAGCTACTTATTTTTACTCTTACTTGGCTACTAGATATATTATCTCTACATTAGCTACTCAGTGTAAGTAGTTTTTTTAATCAATTGTATTCATCATGTCTAGTTATTTTTTTAAGAATTTAAATTATAAAATGTCAGCAGACTCAGAGAAACAAATCGAAAAATCATCTGCTTTTGGAAGAGAAGAAGCAGGTAAGTAAATCAATGTTTTTATCAAGCATTTTTTTTTGCCATTTGATGGTTTTCAATTAGAGAATATTCATGGCATCATTTCAATATAAATTCCGGATTTTTGTACAATCGTTCTTATTTTTGCTTTGTGTTTATCTTGTTTTAAATTCCCCTTGTGTTAATCTGATACTTTTTCTGGTTTATTGGGAATCGAAGCAATGCTTTTATAAATTATGTTAGTGGCTTTATAATTTCGGTTTATAGGACAATTTATCTTTTTGTCTAAAATTACAATTTAATTTGGTTTTTTTTTTGGTCTCATTATTTTATAAAATTTAAATGATTAGTTGAAAAATTTTAACTAAAATTGTTGTTTAAATTAAAATTCCCCAAATTTTATTTGAATATAAAATTTTTTTACTTGTAACATTTTTTATTTGCGGAAACAAAAAACATGCAGAGAAAATTAAAAACGTCTTGCATCATCATAATGACCATAAAACTTTGAGTTAATTTCAGATACACAACATGAATTTTATTCTTATAACAGTAAAAAAGTATTTAGATGAATAAAAAAAAAAAAGAACAAAATTGAAGTTAAAAAAACTATTTCTTTCCTTATGAATGAAATTAACTCTGTTGCGGATGGGATAAAATTAAAAAAAAACAAGACATTGCACATCAGGTAATATTTTTTTACATTGTTATGTAATTTGTCTGAGTTTAATAACATTTTAACCATGAACAGTTGTATACTGATAATAACCAGCTACAATGAGCCTCGTAGGTGGAGGTGATAGCCTCGTTATGAAACCAATGTCTGTATGACAGGTGGAGCATAGACCAATTTAATCTGTTGATATACAGATTAATAAAATATTTAGAAAGTATTGTATTGATAAAAAAAACTTAAATTAGGGGGACTGGAATAGTGGAATACAGTAGTGAGATTTTTACAGATAATCTTGGAGAGATTAGCATCTGAAACAAGATCCTCTTCTGAATCAGTGTTTTTTTCTGGTGGTATTTTATATAATGAGCTTTGTGATAATATTGCTAAAGGAGATGATGATATAACTGGTGATGATAAAAATGACGGGTTTTTAAAAGTTTTTTTTAAGGCCATTGACTTTAATTTTGATTTGTTTTCTTTTTACTTTCTGTATAGTATTATTATAGTATTATTATTATTGTTATTATTATTATTATAATATTTATTATTATTCAAACTTGATACATTATTGTTTAAAAAATCTTCATTGCTTTCAATTGTTTTGTCAAGGTTTTTTTTTTTCTTTCATGGTACAATTTTTTCCATTTTTAGTTCCTTTTTCTCAGTTCATGACATAATTCTTTTCATTTTATACAAATCTTTGCTTCTTTGCTTTCTTAATTTATCAACTTGTTTACGGTAGATATAGATTCTTGGTTGACTATATATTCTATTTCTATGTTTTGTACTCCTGTCTGTTCTTGTCATTGGATTGTTCTCATCACTCATCATTTGTTTCATTACTCTTATTTTCAACTTTCAACATTCTTTTGGGTCTTTGCATTTTGCAAATTTTTATTTAGTCTATAATAAGAAAACTAAAAATACACATTTGTTTACGAATAACAGTATTTTAAACAAAAGACAAATAACGAATTACTTAATCTACTCCTAAACTAATAGGAGAAACCCCTGATACATTCACATTATTTTATTTTACAAATATAGTATGTTAACTAAAGTTATTCCTATTCAAAATACTAGTTTTAATGCAGAAATCTATAGTGTAAACATTACTTCTTTATAATATATGGTGACATGAACTGAGAACCTGATAATATATCTATAAGTCAATTTATTACATATAATAGTCTTTTTAATCTTATTTAAAACTCAGACTTTAAACTAAGTTTTAAGCCAAAAATAGGTACTTTTATTGATTTTATATTTACGAATGCTAAATTTCTTTTTCAGCACTTACACTCAATAGAAACAGGTTTAAGTGATTGTCATCATGTTTAAAAGTTTTCAAATATTTAAAGTTATCTCTTAGTTGTATCTTATATAGAGGTCTTAAACATCGATTTTTATTTATTTATAACTGAATTAACTATCATTTATCCAAATCTAATCTTAGTTATGATTACAGTACTTATGATGAAATCTCTAAGTCTGTTTTATATAAATAAACTCCTTTCAAAAAAAAAATGTTACGAAAAAAAAAAAAGGGGATACTACAAACAAAGGGAATTATCGTCCCATCGGTATCTTGCCAACTGTCTCTAAAGTGTTTGAAAAGATTCTTTTTAGACAAATAAATATTCTCTTTGAAGACAAGTCCTTCTTTTTGGTTTTCATAAAGGATTTTCTACTCAACACTCGTTGTTTCGTCTTCTCCAAAAGTGGCAAAAATGTCTTGATAGAAAAGGATTTGTAGGTACAATTCTTATTGATTTGTCTAAAGCATATGACTGCATATCTCACATCATTCTTCTGGCTAAACTGGGCTTGGTGCTTAGTGAATGGTTAGAAATTACTCTTGGAGTTCCTCAAGGTTCTATTCTATGTTATTTTTTGTACTTGAAACTGATATTTGTAACTTTGCTGATGATAACACCTTGTATGTGATAACTGTTTTAATAACGCTCGAAACTGTCTATATAATAGTATTGGTAGACGCCAAAACTGTTTCTGTAATAATTCTATATTTGTTAACGCAGCAAAGTTCCAAATTATGTTTTAGGGGTTAATGCGCCATAACATTTTATTTAATATTTTCGATGCTAAAATTTTAGTAAAGAAACAAGTGTTAATATTAGGATTCAAGACTATAAATTAAAATATTCATATACGCAATTTTTGTATTTTAGCCAATAATAAGATATCTTGCTTGATTAGAATGAGGAAACATATGAATACTAATCAAGCGAGAAGCCTTTTAAATAGTTATATTCTTCTCCAATTTTTATGTTGTTTGTAATTTGGATGTTTTGTATAAAACTGACTCCCAGCTGATTCACCGAGTTCATAAACGTGCACTTAGAGTAATCATCAGAAATACAATTTACCTTTTGACGAATTGCTATGCTTGGAAAATACAGTCAGTATTTATGAAAAAATCTTCAATTCTGAATGATTGAAACCTTTAAATCGGTTAACAAACTTAATCCGGAATTAATGTGGGAACACTTTTGTATAAAAGATATACTGTATTCTCTGAGGATTGATAATAAAAACTTATTATTTTTAGTATCGCACAGTGTAAAATAATTTAAAAATCAATCAATAGTTTAAAAATTGCATGTAATATTCACTGCAATTGCCTGTCAAATAATTGAATGTTGCGGACGGGACAACGTACACAATTAGTGTAATTCACGCAGGTGTTAAATTCAGGAACGTCCCACTTATCACCTTTAAGTGAGGTATAAATGGGAATAACGCCTAGGTGTTTATGAAAATGTGATGGAACAGATTCTATAATAGCCAAACTCCCTATGTTATACTTCAGAAAATCATTTTTGACTACCATAGGAAAGTTATTTTATTATTAGATTATAAAAGTGCTTACTTTTTCATCCTATATCATTAGTGTGTGACAGTTAAAAAGGTACGCACGTATCATTAGTGCGTGTCAATTAAAAGTACGCACTAGGCTGGGTGCCCTGTGATTTTGATACCTAAGATTAATGACATTCCTTCGCTCTAGTAAAGTTTCTGCATCAGACACTAACCTAGTATTTTTAGATGAAACTTTAAATCCATGTCAAAACTGAGATATTTGGAAATAAGTAAACATATTATTTACAGAAAGAACAGAAAAATAATGGTTGTATAATGATTGTTTAGGTAAAATAGGATGGCCTCATAGAAAGCAAATTTGAGCAATTCCAGTTTGAAATTATTGGTGCAGCTTTGCAAAACTGAAAAAAAAATTTCTAAGGGTTACTGGTCAAAAAAGAGCTAAATTTATTGATTTATGTTAAGAAAAAAATAGAGTAGGGGACATGTGATTGAAGGTTTCTCATTTTACTTTCATCATTGAGGGGAAAGAAGTAAATCTCACTCCAAGGTCACTTAGGTATTTATTTATGTGATAGCTTGACAGGCTTGTTCTCGGTAAATATTATAACTTGAAATTTTCAACATACCAATTCATGTCTGAACTATTCCTAATGTGGGTTATCTGAAACAGCAGAACAGAAAGTAAAAAAATTCAAAAGCATGTTGATTCATAGCAGTCTAAGCATACCGAGCTTTGTTTGCTATGAATAAAATCAAATCAGCATTGATGTTTCTCAACAGAAATAATCAAATTAAATGATCACCAAATATTAGAGATTTTGTTATGATATCTGATAAGTTAACAAGATACAAACTACAAAGTGCAAAACATCTGCACATGAATACTGGTGGCATGCTAAGAATTCATAGTGCCAACAAAATCTGAAAAGGTTCTAAGAATATTTCTGGGACTTTAAAATTCATAATACAGCAGTTATTAAATTTGTTATGATCTCCTTCTTATGCAGTTTTACCTCGATTTTCCATGCTAGCATGGGTTAGACGGATGTTTAGTTTAAAAGAATATTTGATAGGAAAATAAGTTTTTTGTTTTTCCATTACTGTATGTGGAAAGGTTACCAAAATTATTTATTTGTTTTTAATTTTATATTAATATATTAATTTTTTATTCATTAATAGTTTTGTTTATTTTTATTTAGTTTTTTTTGCATATATATCATTATAAGTTTTACCAAAAATTCCCTTTGGCCAGAAATCACATGTTGAAAGGATTGTTGAACTATTTCAAGCTTTATAGAAATGTTAGTTCAAAAATGGGCTAAAACTGGGTAAATTTGGCCCAAAAACGAGGTGCTTGCCTTTTAAAGAAAATTGCTTGCTTAATTTTTCTATGTAGTTTACAAATAGTTTTGTGGTTGTCGGCTTTATTTTACATCTTATTTTTGATTCTCTCAAAAATTCATTTATTTTAAAAATAACAAAAAATTTATCTGATAGTTTGGAAATTTTGCGTATTTTAAAGTGAATAAGAATCCAAGTGCATTACCTGGTGTTAATTACCTGGTTTTTATCGTCTTTACTTCCAGAAGTCTTGGATGCAACAACCAGAACTTTGCCCATGGAAGATTCAATTGATGACATAGTTAAAAATAAGGAAGGTGGTGTTGTTAGAATGAAGCCACAGGAATTAATACAATCTGTTAGTTTTGAAGGGTTTAATGATAACCAAGGCGGAGGATTTAAAAATAATGAAGAAAAGCGTATGGAAGTAGAAAAAGACGGCAGTTGTAAGCAAGCTGAATATAAGCCTGAGGAAACAAATAACAAGACAGAAAAGCTAGAAACAGATAAAAGAGCTGAAAATACGACAGATCCTTATCATTATTTGAAGACGGGGAAATATACCTCTGAGATGTTCAAAATTGTTGTTAGCAACTTTCCTCGGAGGATATCATATGGGGTAAATTGTTTTTTACTTCCTATTTCAGGGCAACCAATAATCATCTGAAAATGTCCATCAGGATTTGTGCTTTTTCTATCTAGAAATTGTTTTACTTGGAAGTTTGCATGATATAAAAAACCAAGTGTAAACTGAAATATACCATAATGCTTTGATATGACCACTCCTCTTATTTTAGCTGAAAGTTAAATAAGCTCCTATTAATTATGATCATTCTTTGGCATTATAAAATGAAAATCATTATACATCTTATTATATACGCGATTTATAAAAAATTACAATTTAGAGATAAATGCTTTTTGTATCATAAAGTAAATATCAAACAATCTAGCTATAGGAATAATATAATATTTATGATGTTAGTACTAACCACCTGCCAGTATCAAATTGTTCCTTAAATAGCCATCCGTAAAACAGGCAATTTCTTGAAGTTTTAGATTTATTGGTACGAAGTTTCGTATCTTATGTTGTTTAGTAATTAACTGTCATATTTTAGCGTTTACGAGCTGTATTAACGAAAGCGATTGGATTCAGGCCACACAAATTAAATTACAACATCTACAGAGATTATGCTTATGTAGCTTTAAAGTAGGTCTTTTTGAAATTTATTCTAGAAAAAGTTATTTCTCACAATATAAGTGCAAAGGCATATCACACAGAATTGATAAAAAAAGTATTTACAATGAAAAAGTAATTTAAATTTTAAGCTTGTAGTTGTTGTAACTCACAAAAATTTCTTCAGAAATTTTACCTGCTCTTTAATAAAAAGCTTTAAATTAAGTCTAGGATATCAACAAAGGACCCATTTTTTTTATAACTCTGGATTAAATTCCCATCATTAAATCTAAGAGATGCAATAATGTAATTCTAAGTAACAGTATTTTAAAACACTTAAAAATGAACTATCAGCATTATTACATCTGTTAAGTAGCACAAAATCTGAATAACTTTGTAGTGGTTTAGTGATTATAAACTTAATTTCTTTTTTCTCGTCAATTTATTAATAGTGACATAAATTAAAAGTGTTACATTAATTTTTGAAAAATTGCACTGTTATCTTTTTGATTTTTCTGGTTGTATAGGTGCTTTTCTAAAATTTACATCTTATTTTTAGAAATGAAGAAGAAAGAAAGGTTTGTTTATTTTATTTTGTATGTTGTCGTAAAGCCTACATATAATTGTCGTAATATTTACCAAATTTGGTATAAGCTCTGATGGATTTAATTTTACGTTCTGCTAAAATCAACAAACATTTTCATGAATTTTTTGAAATGCTAGCTTACAATTTGACATGTGTATTGTTATGTTGCTCTTCAAAATTTGAAGTTAGCAAGAAAGCTTTACAGGGACAATATTGTGTGAAAGCATCCATTTTTTTTAAAAATGCGACCTGAAGTCTCAAGAAACATTCAAAATAAACAGAGAAATCTTGTATTGTTCATTTTTTTTAAATAGTATACTGTGCTGAAAAGAATGTACTGAAACAAAAAAATGATGATGTCAAAATATTTGTTCTCCATTTTTTTTTTTTTAATTTTCTCAAATTGTTTATCAAAAGGAATTGTGAAACGAGACTTTCTTCTTATACAGTTTTACGTCCATTTTCCATGCTAGCATGGGTTAGATAGGTCTATTTATGGCACTCCTCCATAACAATCTATCCTGCGCCAATGCACTTCGAACGCCTTTCTGCTTAAGGTGATTTTTAACAACATATTTCTAAGTCATCTGTTGTCTACCCTTCACGCGTTTCCCATCTACGTCAATTTCTCTTGATTTCTTAACACTGTTATCATTATTCATTCTTTCAACATGGCCAAACCACCTTATCTACTTTTTAAAAGTACTACTAACACTCTCTAGAGCACATCTTTCAATGTAGAGAGAATTTCCTATCCTTCAATGTCACCTTACATATCTTATACATATCTTACCATAATTATATCGTTTCTCACTAATCTGTTCAGGTCACTTTCTTTAACTGCCCCTGCCCAAGTTTCGCCACCATAGACCATGATACTTCTGACATGGTGTAATGATTGCATATTTAGTTTCTTATCCATAGTTCAGTGTTAAATGAGTTCCAACTGGAAAGCTTGCTACGCTTGCTTTTTTGCTTTCGCAATAAGTTTTTTAGTATATAATTGAGTCCCTTTTTTTCTGAAAATTTAATCCTCAATAACTTGAAAAATTAATCTTTGTTTCTTAACGATTGTACTAGGTTTCATCAGGTGGAAAGTTAGTTTTTGGCTAACCTAGAATGGTGTAGAAGCAATTGCAGGATTTAGACAAATGTTCAGTAATACCATTGGTATAAAACAGGAATTTAATAAATAACATGTGTAGATGAAAACAAATTGCAATTTAGAAATATAAATAAACATTTAGATATCTTTTTATTTTAGACGGCTCTTCATACGTTGAACCAGTTTAAGTTTAAAGACAAGATATTAGTTGCAAAGGTTCCTCATTTTGTTTCTTGATTTATTTTTAATCCTTGTTGCAGCATTTATGCAGTTTATTTCATATTTTAATCAAGGGTTCGAAATTGGGGGCTTTAATAAATATTTGATTTTTTAATAACAATAACAACAGACAAGTAATTTTTGCAATAAAATTAAATGGGTTTTTAATGGGTTTTTTATTCTGTTCAAAAGTCAGTGTGATATATCATTTAAATAAAGTGACAAATTGAACACAACCCATTAAGCACATGCAAAGTTCTTTGGTATGCATGCAAATCTTTGTACTAATCAGATTTTTAGATTAGTGTTGCTTGTTTGATTTAATGCAGTATGACCAAAAAGGCCCAAAAAAGAGCACTTTTTTATTTTTTCAAAAAGTCATGTTCCGAGTATTCTGATATTTTGTATATGTTAGGAAATATTATTTCTTCTAATATGTTGAGCATGTTGGCCATCTTGAAAATTTATTTGGGCATTTCTAAAGAGTTTTTTTTCACTAAATTTCACTATTAAGCTAAAGTTTTAGACTTTATTAGTATGTCACGTTTTTTTTATATATTGAGCATGTTGACGACCATCTTATTTTCAAAAACTTTTTGAGAATTTAAAAAAAAAAAACTTAAAGAGAGTTAATAACTTAACATAAGCTTAACTCTTTTCTGCTGGGGGCCCACATATGTGCTCCTTTAAACATCACATTATTATTTTAATTTTGGCCAATAAGGCTGCTATATGCTTCTGTGAATAGTATGTCAACAGAGGTGTAACAACATCAATGGAAGAATAACATTTATTTTCTTCTCCTGTGGTTTCTTTTAGAAAAACTTTTGTATCATGTTTGTTTACTAACTTCATAATTTATAAGCCTTGGAAAGGTAAAAGATGTTCCGAAATATATGACCCTGATAGTTATGCCTCTTGTATATAAGGCGTTGATCTTGTCTAATTCAAAAATCCATCATTTAAAAGCTAGATAAATTCTTTATAAGTTCAAATAACATCTCATTTATCCACATACAAATCTTGAAATGTTGGCAAAGTAAAAGTAGCCTTTTAAGTTTTTTTTTAATGCTTTTTTTAGACAGTTGCCGTGGTAACAGGAATTCACATGTTTTATTTTTTTTTTTGTAAATCTTCAATGTATCAACTTTCAGAAAATACTTATCTAGGTTAAATCTTTGGATATCTTTAGTTATTTATTATTTTTTAGAACAGTTTGTTATTTTTAAAACCTCTAAAAATAACTCAGGCAGAAAATACTTTTAAGTTTTTGGGGTAAGTTCAATCTTTGCTTGTTTTTTTGAAAATTACTTTGACATGAATTACTTTGACATGAGTTTATTTGTTTTACCATTTTTACTAAAAATATCAAAAATATCTTGAGTTTTTCTCCCATGAGAAGAAGACCTTAAGCTTGTTGTCTTGCATTTCTTTTGCCTGGTACTATATAAAAATATTAGAAAAATATTATTTTTTCCAACTTTGCCCAACTTCTCAACCTTAGTGCGGTATTTTCTATATGAAATAGTTTTTAAATAATTGCCTTATTGTAAGTTTGCTTCTTGTTGCCAATGTAAAATTTTAACTTACACTATCACTAGAAAGTCGATAAAGTGCTTCTTAATCAAGACATGCGTACAAGTTTGCATAAAATATAATTACCTTGCCTAATTTTCATGAATAAAGCTAATACATTATTTAAGAATTAATTTATGGATCAACACGTGATAGTTTTTATATTAAATAAGTGACTAAGAATTTTTCTTGAAAATGTATTCATGAATATGTTGTTTAGGAAGCACTTCCAATCGAAGATCCATTTGTTGTAGAAATGAAGAGAAAGGCTACTGAATCCTCCAGTGGTAAGGTTGTTTCCTTTTTGATAACATTTACCAGGTGCAGTAATTCTAAACGCATACTTTTCTAAACTGCGTTAATGAAGATATCATAATACTTTTATCATTGTGGTTCATTTAAAGTCATAATACAAAATTGAATTGGTTTAATGTTTAATGTTTCTAATTTTTAGTCAAAAGGAATCCTTTGTAATTTATGATATTTATTATAATTTGTGATAATTTATCACCAAACATCTTTATTACTCAAGCCAAACCACTATTTTGTTGCAAATTATTCAATTTTTTTTAATTATTTAATATTATTTAATATTTTGGAAAGATATATCTTTCCAAAATTACAAAGTCACTTCTTTAAAAGTTTCAATTTTGATCATTGATCATTGTTTTTTTTATTATTACGTGTTTAATAGCTGTTTTTAATTTATTTATTGAGTAGTATTTCGAAATTCATCTTCAGGTTTTCAAATTTTAATAAACTTATTAATTTAAATACTGTAGAATGCTTTATGTGACCTTGTTACTATCTTGTTAAAACAGGCCTTCGATAAAATTATAATTGCGTAGTTTTGGTTTTGTGAAAAAGAGGGTTTTTATCAGCAGTTCATACAAGCAATGAACGTGTATGTTACTATGTTTCATGAATGCTATTTCATAGTTGCCAGGTTACTTTGATTACATTGATTGCTTTATAGATGTCTTTCAGCGAGCAAATAAGAAAAGAAAGATAGATGAATCTTTGCCTCACGATGAAAGGTTTGAGTTTTGAATTATTTTTGATATTTTTTTATTTCAGTGTATGTTTAGGATAGAAATATGTGATTGTATAATATAAAGTGTATTGCTTTTTGCTAACAGTTATCTCTCATGATTGGTTGGTTGGTTGATTGGATAAATTTTAGATAATTAAATTTTTTTAAATCTAATTTTTTTTTCTAAGAAATAATTGAAATATTTGCAATATACAATTAATATATATAATTATATAATTTCAATCTAATTGAAATACTTGGTATTGGTGTAAAGTGGCTGAAGTGATGACTTTCTTTTAAAAATAGTTTTTTTTCTCAGTCTTTTAAAGATTTAAAAATCTTTAAGTTTATTTCATTTTTGATTTTTCCCTTCTTTTAAAGGTTGGTGGTGACCCTATGAATGTCTCATATGTGGTATTAAAATAAAAAAAGGGTCTAAAACATATTGACCGACGTTAAACTTTAAAGGGGTGTTAAAATTGTAAAGGGTTTTAAATGAATAAAAAGTGAAGCTAATTATTTTAGGATTGTTCAAGTGGTTTGTCGATTTGCTAATCTATCATATGCCGAGCAGCTGAAGGTAACTTTTGTTTTTTGAGTGTAATAATAATAAAAAAAAAACATTAGAAAAAATGTTTTAACATAAATTATTTTCGCTGTCAAGCTTTTAAAAGTGATTTCTTTTAATTTCCTTCATATATCCATTTTTAGTGTGTCATTAATATTTCAGATAATGCTTTCATCATAAAATTGATGACTTTTTTCTTTAGATTTTATCATATCAGTTTTAAAAGATATCATTATGATACTAGTGGAGTGTTTTCTTAACTCATGATAAAGGAATTCTTGATGTGTGAATATGACATCAATAAATTAGTTTTAGCAAAAGTTCCCTTGTTTTTAATTTTTCCATAAGATATTAAAAATTATATTCTTTTTCAAGCTTTTTTTATTTCAAAATCATTGTCTTAATCAAAAGTATGAACATGCCTTGCTATTATACTTAGTTTTGATTGGTTTAATTTGATATTTACTTTATCTCATATGATTTTTTTATCATATTGCAATTATAGCTAAGTTACAATATTATATCTCTATTAGTTCAATAATCAATTATCTTCCTATTGAGGTGATTTGTTTTTGCATAATTTTTAAATTCTAGTTTAAAATTTTTTTGTATTTTTAAAATCTGACTACCTTACAGTTGTTCGTTCACTGAGAAATAAAGCTGCGAATCCTATCGAACTCAAGTAGTATGTTTGAAAGTTTGGTTTCATATCAAATGCAATAAATATTTTAAGAAAATAATCCTCGGATACCATTTTCTACATTGCAAAATTCATTGCTTATATATTCATAAAAAATGGAATAATCTCAATAATATCGATTACCAAATACTGAAAAACTGCTCTTGGTTCTGTATAATATGCGTTAATGAAATATTTCTATTCAGTGGTATAGCTGATAATGATTTTTTTCTATCAAACAGCAAAATTATAGATTTAAATGATATGCTTTTTGATCTCAGCCTTTTCCAATCATCTGAAAATAACAAACTTTTTAAAAATTATGATGACTGTTTTAATTCTCAAGCTTTAGGAGACGATGATCAAACTTCTAACCATATATACTGTAAATATTTAAACATTGACAAATTTTGTCCATCAAAGTTTTCTAATGATGCTTCTATATCAGTCTTGAATATGAGTATTTCTTCACTAAATGCTTATTTTGACAAGTTAAATGCATTCATAGATTTATTCAATTTCGATTTTAGCTTTATTGGCTTGACGACAATAAAAACCATATAGGTATTAATTTCTTTGTTAACTATTAAAGGATACAACTTTGAAGATACTTCATCTGAGTCATCTTTTATATATATATCTACTAAACTAAACTATAAACCTAGAAACGATATTTTAATTTACAAACCCCAATATCTCGGATCTATTTTTGTTGAAGTGGTTTTTCCTAAACATTCTACAGTTAATAGTTGGATGTATTTATAGGCATCGTCAATAGATGAATTTAATGGCGTTCTTTCCCAAGAACTTCTGAAAATGTCAACATAAAATAAAAGCATTATTCTTCTAGGTGATTTTAACATAGACCTTATTAAATGTAGTACTGATGAAAATACATCCCAATTTTTTAATTTTGTTTCCTCATATAACCTTCTATACATAACCCTTCCTACAAGAATAACTGAGGCATATTTCGAACACTAATGTATTACTTTTTCTCTAACTTTACGAACATTAACATTATTTCTGGCAATCTAACTAAGTCCATATCTGATCACCTTCCACAATTCTTTATAAATCCTGATCTTACAAAAGATTCCCCATAAACATAACATTTATCATGGAAGATTATGAGAAAGGTTCTTTTTATAATGATTTCAAAAACATCAACTGGAGCAATATTGTAAGCGATAAAAGCGACATCACTAAACAGTTATAAGCACATTCCGTTAAAAAAATTAAATATCAAATATTCAAACATACATTTAAAACTTTATTTAAAACTTTTGAAAAACCTAACCATCTGCATAGTAGATATTTAAGAGCTAGAAATTATCAAAGTAAACAATTATTATTTCATAGATTTAAATTCTGTAGAAACATGCTAGCTACATTGATTAGGAAAAGTAAGCAAAATCACTTTAACAAATGTTTTTCTGATAATGTGAAAAGCTTAGGTCAAACCTAGAAAGGAATTTAAGATATTTTTCAAATGGAAACAGGCTCTACACCTACTTGTATTCTTGATAAAGGAATTACTGTGCCTGACCCTATCCAGATTGCAAATTTGTTTTGTTTTTACTTCTCGACTATTGGGAAAACTTTACAATTGAAAATACATTCTTCTCATGTTAATTTTTCACGAAATTTAAAAAATCCAAACATGTAGAATTTCTTTATTTCTCCTGCAAATGATACTGAAATATCCATACTTATTCCAAATTCAAAAAGAGCGAAATCTTCTGGACCTAATAGTATACCAAGCTATATTCTTAAGGACCTTAACAGCAAAGTCTAAATTATTTTAGCAAAATTATTCAATTTATCTTTGTGTCAACTGGTGTATTCTTAGATATATTAAAAACCTCTTCTGTTCTGTCTTTGTTTAAAAAAGATTCTAAATTGAGCTGTGACAATTATAGACCTGTATCTTTAATATCAAGTATTAGCAAGCTTCTTGAGTAGCTTATGTATAAAAGGTTATATAGTTTCTTGAATATATATAACTTTCTCACTGATCTTCAGTTTCGCTTTTGAGCTTAATATTAATAATTTCTCACGCCCTTATTAGCGTAACTGAAAAATACCAGATGCTCGATAATGCCAATTTCACTTGCAGTATCTTTATTGATTTAAAAAAAGCCTTTGGCACTGTAGATCATGATATCTTAATTGCAAAACTGGAGCATTATGGTGCACGCGATATTCCTAGGTTTCCTTTTTTAAAAATATATATTAATGATTTAAACCTTTCTGTTAAAAACTCCATTGTGCATCACTTTGCTGATGACACAAACCTCATATACATTAAAAATTTGATTAAAATTTTGTGTAAAAAGATAAATTATGATCTTATGGGTATTACTAATCTGGCTTAATGCCAACCGTATTTCTCTGAATACAAGCAAAACTGAATTCATAATTTTTAATTAATTTTTAAACCTAGTAAACTAGTAGATTCCGAATCTTTGAAGATTAAGTTAAATGGAAAAAAAATATATCATTCAGCTAGTATAAAATATCTCGGAGTTTAATTGACAAGCACATGTCATAGAAATCTCATACTGATGAACTGATTGAAAAACTAAATAGATTTAACAATATGCTTTCTAAAGCATGTCATTATGTTAATAGTAGTACTATTCGTTCACTTTATATTGCTTTATTCACACCTCATATAAGTTACTGTTGTCAGGTTTGGGGTCAAAATGATAGTCGATATTTAAATAAGATTTTCTCGCTTCAACGTTCTGCATTAAGAATCATTAACCTCATGCTGTTTCTTTCTGACAGTTATTTGAGTTTTCATAGTTCAAAAATTTCTCTGTTCATACAACTTGTACGTGTTTCAATATAATGTTAGTGTTTGATTCTTTGTCGTTTAGTCTACCAAATTAAATGAAAGACTTCTTTTTTTTTATAGTAAACCACGCCTACAATTCTCATAGTTATAAGACCAATAAATTATTCCTGCCAAAATTTAAAAAGTATGAAATATGGTAAAAAACGGAATAAAATATCAGTGCGTCACTGAATGGAAAAAAATCTATCACTGAAATAAAAGCTGTTTTTTAAAATTTTGTTTCAGAAAACTTTATTTCTAATGGTTTTAGCTTATCAAGCTATCCTAGAGGAGATTTATTTGTTTTTTCGTTTTATAGAATTTTATATTTTGATGTTAAAGCTTTTCTGATAAATTTAGAATGTAGGCCATTTATGACATGAATAATACAAATTAAAATGTGTGGTTATTTTGGTTTGCAGCTTAAGAGTTTGGTAGGAATATGGGTGTTTAAATAAGGGTGTTTGAATAAGGGTGTTTGGATAAGGCTGATTGATTTCTCTCTACAAACTATGATAAAGCTGAGTTTCCAGATGATATTAAACTGATGTTTTCAAAATCATATTATCTTAACGATTATCAAAACTGTCATCATATGAAATCTGGATTGTACCCTGTGGTGCATTAAAAGTGTGTTATGTTATACTTTATACTCTGGCCTAATTATGCTTAGCTTGCTTTTTTATTATAGAGAAAAGATGCAGATATGCACACAGTGATTGAATTATTTACAAAACATATAAGAAATGAGAAATCATGTGTAAGTAAAAGTTATTGTTTTCTTTGCCCACCCCCACCCCTCCAGCAAGCTAACAAGATGTTTTTGATTCACATGTATCCTTATGTACATATACCCTAACAGGAGATGTTGCTTCTAATATTCTAGGTATTTTAGGTATGTTACAATTTTTAAGTATGTAAGTAAGTATTTATATCAACATAAAAAAAAAAAAAATTTAAAATTTAAATGTATTAAACAACGAACGGGGCCTGTCTTGATAGCAGGGATAAGAATAAGAAAATCCAAAGCTTTATTTTCATTGTGGTCCCTCAATGGATAGTGGGCAGCCTGTTCAAATATATAATATACTTATTTATTATAAATAATATAATATGCGGTATTTAATTTCTATCTATTTAAACCAGAATCGTATTTCTGTTTTAATTTTGCAAGATAATGTTTTTTCACGTTATATTTGAATGTAATAATATTGTTACTAGTTTTTGCGCACTCTCTTAAATTATTCCATATTGAGTGACCCAAGTATTCTAAGATGTGAAAAGAAGAATGAGTTGGTGTGTAATTTGACTTGAAAAACTTTTACATGAATTCAGGCATTGATGTTATTTTAAATATTTTGTTATGGTATGTACATGCAAATATTCCAACTACACCTGGCTTGTGATGCCTGCAGAGTTCAAGTGATTTTTCCAATCTCATTCGGCCATGAGTAATATAGGTGTATGGCATACCTGGTGCTTTGATGCAGCATATTATATTTGAGGTTCATGATATATTTATGCTAAAAGTTAATGTTTAAGTGTATGTGGAGGTGCGGTATGAGTTCATAAATTGTATTTACAAAATTAAAATTTGTGGATTGGAAAAATATTAGAGCTAAATAAATAGAAAATAATCAGTTCTACAAATGCTGTTTTGTTGAGTGGAAATAATATCACATACCTCACTCTCTACCCCAATCTGTTGCAGGATACGGGATGTTACAGAGTAGAGAATGCGAGACAAGTGAATGCAAAAGCAAAAATTATAGACTTATTAACAGGAAGTATAATTGCATGTGATTTTTTTAAACCTGGGAAATTTCAAGTGATAAAATAAAACTTAAGCTTAGAAGTGTTAAACAAGAACCAAATAGGGACATTATCATTATTAATTTTTATGTTACTATATTTGTATATGCAAATAAAAAAGATTAGACAAGGTTTTAGTTCCAAATAAAATTATCGCTGCTGTATCGTTTTAAAAACTAGTATATTATTGGAACGATCTGTTTTTTTTTTTGATGGAAGGAGACTATTAAAGTATTGAAAATTCCAATTCCAATTTAGTTGCGATTAAGGCTTTACCAAAATTTATTGATTTATTGTTTAATTTCTGTTTAATATTTAGTATTCAAAATGGCTACCAAAGTCTGAGTAAGTAAATTTTCCATTTTATCTTTTTTTGTTTTCTCAAAAATATTAATATAATCATGATATTTAAGGATATAATTTGATGACGTTTTGAGTTGTTATCTCAATTATTTACCAGTTACTAGAAAAATATTCAGTTAAACTACTAAGGTATCTTATCAATTAATTAATTTTAATTTGAATCAATAAATTCGAACATAACTTTTGAACATAAATTCGAACATAGCTGCTAGAAATATGGAAATGTGTGATAAATTAATAACTAAATTGCTTATGAATTAACTAAAGCAGTTTCTTATCAGAAAAACTGTTCTATGGAACAAAAAGAATTTTTGTTACAAATTCTACTTACAGTTGTCTACTATTTTTAACCTGATGATCTAGGGACTTTACAGCTGTCTTTAATTTTATGATTTAGGGACTTAACAACTGTTTAACCTGATGATTTAGTGACTTTGTAACTGTGTTTAACCTGATGATTTAGGGACATTACAACTGTTTAGGCTGAAGATTTAGAGACTTCACAACTGTGTTTAACGTGATGATTCAGATACTTTACAACTGTGTTTAACTTAATGATTTGGGAACTTTACAGCTGTGTTTAATCTGATGATTTAGGGAGTTTACAACTGTGTTTAGACTGATGATTTAGAGACTTTAAAAACTGTGTTTAACCTGATAATTTAGGGACTTTACAACTGTATTTAACATGATAAATTAAACTTGGAACTTTACAGGTTTTTAATTTAATTCATTGTGGAATTTCCCAGTTTAATTATAAACCATTGTCATAAAAAAATCACTGGCTGGTTTTGTTGGACAAATTCAAAATCTTTTAATGCTTATTTTAATATAATGATTATGTTAATTATTTCAATTATGTTAATCATTATAGATAATGTAAAACAGCAATCAGAGTTAATGGCACCACGAAAAATAGTTATGTAATATATCAATCATTTTTTATTGCAGTAAGAAAAATTATAGTATTGCTAATCATAATAATGTCATTATAATATTATTTTTTCTTTCATAGCAAATTATGTTTACGTCTACATCCAGTTTTACCATCTGTAAGTGACTTTATTTCTTAGTTAATATCTTTCAGTTGATTGCAGCTCATTACATGCATATGAACAGGTTTCAGTCATTGCAAAACAAAAAAATTATTAATTTATTATAAATCAGTTCACCCTTTAGTTTCAGAAGACTCATCAATAAATATGTTTACGTGCTAACAATGCGTGTATCCAGTTTTTAATTTTTTTAATGATATTATACATTTATTATGTATGTTTGCATCATTGCATTTCCTATATTTATAAAATCTAGTTAATCCTTTATAAAAATTTATAAAACATCTCTTACAAATTGGGATGTGTTCCAGTCAATCTATACTAAAAAAATATGTAAACTGGATAAAATTTACCCCTAGAATAGATTTAATGTATTTATATTTTGCTTATAATCTTTGATATTTGTTGTGCTCTTTACTCTAAGTATGATTACGTTTACTTGTGTCAAAAAGCTCATCACTTTTGGTTAGGGTTGTGATTTAGATTTTAGCTTATTTCTCTGGTAGACTTGTGTTTAATATTATAGCGAAAAAATATTTTTTTTAACGTGTATTATCTTATATAAATATTTTCTGATTCTTCCGATGAATTTTATGATGTCAGTAAAAATTTTTCCTACACCTAATTTTGCTTTTAGAGCTTTAATTTTTTTGTAAATTAACTAAGTTTTAAATTTAGCATAATTAATATTTTATTATTATTTATATTTTATTATTGCAAAATTTATTAAATATTTTCAATATTATATAAAAAAAATGTATTCAAATTTGTTTGAATTTTATTTGATAATTCTGTTGATGGAATGAAGTTAAAATTTTAGTGTATGAAATTTATTATTTCCTTCTGTTTCCTACTCTGTAAGTATGTCATTTAGCACAGACACCCCTGCGGGATATTTTTGCTCAAAAATAGATCTTTTTTTAGGTTATGGTGATAGGGTTATGGAAAATTAACTTTCCATTTTATGGTTCATAGCAAAATGTTTGGAAGTTTAATCATTGGTACATGTTACAAAAATTTTAATATATTTGATTTTCTCAAAAAAAAAAAAAAAAGAAGTTGATCATATTTTGCTTTTAGGCAATTTTACATATGATGCAAGATAAGTTATTAATTGCCTAAATTAGGATGAGTTTGACCTTTAAAGTTTGCTGTAAAATATGATGGCTGATTTTACCCCAAAATAAAATCTTATCATGTTTTTAAAAATGTTTAATGGTTTCGTTTTGCAAATATAGGCTGCTGTTTAGAATTTTTTAGTTTGAAATTATGTTAGGTAGATATTACATGAAATTACATGGTTCTGATGAGAATTTCGCTACCTGAGGTAAATTGGCTATAACTATTAGTTTTATTTTTGGGCACTGAATTCATAAAAGAATATTAGATGTTTCTTTTCCCATATTCTAACGTTTAGGTCAAATTCCCTTTACACGAATGTTGGAGGTTATATCTGATGACTGATTCTCAAAGTAGCTGATTCTGATAATTGTTACTGGAGATTTACACGGTACTAACAGTAACTGACTGCATTTTTTTTCCCCGGCTGATTGTTAATAGGAAATGTTAGGGTAATTATTTTATTCAACGCACCATAACTTTCTTCCCACAAACATCACCACCCACAGTAAAATTCTCACAACCTTATAATTTGTGGCTTTTACTTTTTTCAGTGACTCAACCCAACCCAACATCTTTTTCCAAACACACCCTAGAATTCTACACTAAGGATATCACACTTTTCTTTTCTCTCAGTTCTCTTTAGGTGATTATTTTACCAGTATGCCATCTATAAAAAAAAAAAAAAAATTGGTTTCAAAATTTTTTATGAAAATATATTATGAGATTATCAGAAAAATTTTGCAATTTGTTTGTAAATCAGTGCTAGGTGTTGAAATGAGGAATCTGTGAGAATTTTTATTTCAAAGTAGTTTGAAATTACAAATGCTAGACCGGTTTGTTCAACATTTTTTAGATTGACAAGGCAATAGTTAGTGGCAATGTATATGGTATATATATATGTATATATATATATCGTAATTTGAAATGATTGTAAAATTCTTTACCATTTTTTAACTTAAATTTTTGAATATATATATATTGATATATAATATATGTCATATATATATATATATATATATATATATATATATATACTGCAATATGTT
>JAUZNK010006647.1:0-25469 GCA_035046665.1 Euphysa ruthae
TATATATTTATATCATAGTCTAAGGGAAAAGTCATCTTCCAGCATCAAATCCTCCGGTGGTGAAAAAAAGGATAAATCAAAATGTCGTATAATGGCATAATGACTCTTAAAAATAATATTTTTTAAAAAAACACCAAAAAACGTGACTATATGGCAGTGAAAATTAGAAAATGATTAACAATTATAAAATTCAATATAACCCCGCTTTTCTGGCAGCTGATTGAGTATTAAGGTTCCATTGTGCAATTCTTATTTCTCAAAGGGATTGGCCCCCAAGGGAGGAATATAAAGTGCATCTGTATGTTGGTCTCATTTTGAAAGGAAAGTGAAACGCATTACTTTTTATTTCTTTGAAAGATCTCTATTGGCTGTTGAGATTTTGTAGTTTTTCCATAGCTTTTCTTTAGAATATTTTCTGATCAAGACTAAGGTAAGGGTTTAAAATATCTTGCTATTATTTTCAAACTCCTTTTTTCGATAGACAGTTACGTTTTCTAGCATTTTTGAATTTTTTTGCTATTGAATTAGCATTTTGAGAAATATTTTGATGTATTTTCAGGAAGGCGTAGGTGATACATCAGATTCTTATGCATATGACGGTCACCGGGTACGTAAATGGAACATGGCAACTGGCAAGTATGGAGAGGTAAACACTAATTAACTAATATCTAATAAAAACCAAAAAAAACAAGGTCTCTGTAATGGTTGTTTGTTAAATCAACTTACTGAAAAAGCTTTGAAGATCAACATAAAGATATCTTTTTCTTTTGCTCATATTCAAAAAGAGAGTCATACTAAAATCAATTCCTTAGTTTTTTCATTACCTAGGAATGGATGGCTGGTGATATTATAGGTTGTCTAATTGACATGGATAATGGAAACATATCATATACACGGTAGGATTTTTTTTTTTCATTTTGCACATTTTTCTTCCTGTTTTACCATCTTCAGATTCGTTATGAATTTAATAGCCAATTTTTCACTTTCTCAACAAAAAACAGAAAAAAAATTGTTTTGTGCTTATTAGTTGAATAAAAATAGAGTTTTAGGAGGCGAATAATACGTTACATTAAAATCAATATTTTTCAAGGAAAAATTTATCTGATATTTCAATCAACAGATTTCATTTATATAAATATAACTTTTTAATTAAAAGTACTTTGAAATATTTAAAAATTATTTTTGTCTTTCTTACGTTTCTTTGAAAATGGTTGGGAATTAGTCTTTTTCTTTTGATATAAAATTTTTTTTATATGCAAAAAAGTTACATGAATTATGGGGTTTTTTCTTATTGTCCAGTGTGTTTGCCAATGAGAGCTATGATGCAGGTGAAAAACACGAGAACAATTTAAGTTTTTTGCAATATAAGAATGGCACAGGTAACGTGAGAAGAAATGGCGTGTTTTGCACAAGTATTAGTAAGAATTGTTAAATAAAGATTTTCCATGTGATATTCCTGTAATTGTTTTAATTTAGCAATGGCTGTTTCATGGGTAACGCGTATGAAGATATAAAACGTGGTAATGGTTATGCGTATTTTCCAGCTGTGAGTTTATCTTACGGTGAAGTTATACAGATGAACTTTGGCGCTACGCCATTCAGGTAATATATCATTTTACTTATGAAAATAGTCATGGAGACATAGAACCAATTATGTTAGATCAGAAATTTTTTGGACGGATAATTATAAGATACTTTTGCAACTGAAATATTATGTAAGTTTAGAATGCACAAGTAAAATTGTTATGTTACTATCCTGATAGTTATCAGTTATGGTAAAATACTTGTGTGAGAATAGAATCGTGATATTAACATAATTAACATAATTAACATAATTAGTCTATAGAATTTTTTTTTAGTTTTAGGTCTTTATGCATGAGTAAATTGCTATTTTATTGATCTGTTTAAATTTATAAAAAAAATAATTTTGGGAATTTTCTGATTTTTTCTAGTCCAAAAAAGCCGCTGGTTAAATATTATTGTTATTGTTATTATTATCATTATTATTATTGTATATTTATAGTTATCATTATTTAAAACTATTACTATCAAAATTGAAAGTCCAGTGAATTTAGTGCTGTTTGTCTGGTCGTCAATATGTGCTAGGTTTCGATATCTGCTTAAAATCTCTATTTTTCTCTGAATCTGCTGCTTAGTTTTTTTGATTTTTAGAATGAAGTTAGATTTAATGGATAAGAAATAAATGGCTTGTTTCAAATTTCCTTGAAAAGTCTTATTCATTTTTCTTATAGTTTTGATAAACATGGCATAAATCGTCATTTTCATGTTGTTTTTTTTTTTTAGATCTCTTTAATATTTTATTTTATTTTTTATATAAGGTTGAGGGTTAAGCAAATTATTTAACTAACGTGGATTTTTGAAAAAAAAAATTGTTTGTTCGATTTTAGGATAAGCAAGGCAAAAATCAAAAATCTATTTGATTTATCTCTGAATGTATTCATTAGCTTTTTTTGATTTAGTGTGTGAAGTTAGATTATCTAAAAAATTCTTTTTCTTACTAAAATTTGGGTTAACAAGTCAAAAATAATTACTTTTGCGTTTTTTTTTGCACGAAATTAAAACTAAATGACCTAAAAAGGCTAATTTTTTGTAAAAATCTCATTAGCTTGATTTGAGGGAAATGAGGTGTAAATGAGACCGAAAATCTGTATTTTTCAATTTTTCTCTGAATCTAACATTTTTTGATTTGCATGAAGTTAGATTTAGAGTATTAAAAATAATGACGTGATTATAAAATAAATGACGTGATTATCAGGGATTTTTGAAAAATAAAATATATATTTTTAGCCGGAAATAAAATAGGCAAAAAATTTGTTTTTTGATTTATTGCATAAAGTTGGAGCAAAGGATAAAAAGTAAATAAATTGTTCCAGGTTTTCCTGAAAATTTTCTAAAATGTGGGTAAGAACATTAACAATTTAATAACCCACACAATTAAATTCAAATAAAACTTAGATCTAGCATAAATACACAAAGATCTATCCTACAGGAATGTTCACATGGTTTTTTGTTCTCTTCTATACCTTTAGCAGTTTGTTTGCCCAAAGCCTTAAAATTGTGTTATTTCTTATGTACTTTCCATTAAGGTACCCTATTGAAGGTTTTACTCCTCTTCAAGATAAACCTGAACAAGATCTTCATAAAGCAAAAGAACTCATGGCTTCCTTAAACAGATTGCTTCCACCAGTACGTTAGTTTTATTTCCTAATTTTGTTACATTTTTTAAAAAATATTTTTAGATGGTTGTTTTTTTTTTTTTTTTTTTTTTTTTTTTGATTTTTTTTTTTCCAATTCCTTATGAACCTAAAGCACCAAAAAAATTTAAAGAACATTTTAGATAAATTTTTTAAGGAAAAAAAAGCAATCAAATGCCCTTATCCTCAAAATACTCAATTACTTGCTTATTAAATATTATTTTAACTGTTGCTGTTGAATAAAGGTATTTATTTACTTACGACGAAGTTATGGAATTGCTTTATTACTAGGTTTTTCACTAAAATAGGATTTAAATACAAAGAATTCACTTAAAATTAAATAGATACAAATCTGTTGTTCATTCAATAACTGAATGAGTTTATATTTCTTGTTTTTTAGCCAAAGCGTGTATCAGAAGTACCACCACCGTTCACATCCAGACAAGAGTCATATACAGTTTTAACAACTTCGCATATATTTGAACAGCTTGGACCATTAATGGTATGTACTTTTCTTATTTTTAATAATTTTAATACATACATTAAGACAAGAATTGTGCACAATATTTCAAAATCTTGTATGTTTGATCAATTTGTATCCTTGATTCACCATAAGTCTCAGTAACCACAGAAGGTTTAAAATAAGACTAGTTTTTAAGTTTTTGCTCAT
Source organism: Euphysa ruthae (assembly GCA_035046665.1). Lineage (NCBI taxonomy): Eukaryota > Metazoa > Cnidaria > Hydrozoa > Anthoathecata > Corymorphidae > Euphysa > Euphysa ruthae. The sequence goes on from JAUZNK010006647.1 coordinate 3,886, forward strand.
CTGAGAATGAATTATTAAATTGCGTTCTTTGAGGCGTCTCAGTCGTTTTTAAAAAAATTTTAAAGTTGTAATGAGCTCAAGAGCTTCAAAAGATTGTTCAAATTCTTTGAACTATGATCTTTTCTGTTTATGTTTCAAAGCTAGTATTAATTAGTATTAATATTTAATTAATTAACATTATTAAAATAATGAAGCAATTTAAATATTGTTAAAAATTTTTGGTAGAAATTGTTGCTGAGCTAGTAAATTTGAACAGTATTAATTTTTAGGAAAAATTACGAAATTTGGAACTGCTGCTATAAATGTCTCTGTAACAAAATTCTAGGAATGAGGTTTTGAAAAAATTTATCCATGGCTAAAATAAATCGATTTATTATACGTTTCAAACTAAAATCTGATCAGGCTTCGATAATAATTTCTGTTACTGTCATTTTTTTTTTTTATTTGAGCAGCCAAGGGTTGCAAACTTATATAACTAGGGTTTGGGAGTAGCATTTTACTACTCTATTTACTACTCTATTTACTACTCTGCTAGTAGTAAAATGTTTTTACAAGGCTGGACACAGGTATTGAAAATCTGGAAAGTCATTCTCCAAACGTATAATAATATCAGTGTTCTTCTGGGTATACCAAACAACAGCACTAAACTCTCATTTCAGTTGTTGGATATTAGGCTTTGTTGTGAAAATTATATCTGGCGATATATAATAGCGAGTTAATTTTTTTCAAGTTTTAATATAATGTTTTTACTTTGTGAGTTTGTTTATTTTATTTCTTTACATTGATAAAGTTTTTTCTTTGCCCAATTCATTTGTAGCTTAAAGTTTACCTTCGTCTTCTTGGAACAGTTTGATAATTCTATTGCTTGAAAATTCTTTTTTTTTTTTTTTAAATAAACCTTTTCAGAGATTATTTTAATATTTATAAATTCATAAATTAATATAAATAAATGAATATAAATTCATACACGTGATACTTTTTTTTGTTATTAATAACAGAACTTTTTAATTTCATTCTTAACAAGAATTCACCAAAAAAAATCTCATGATGTTTAAAATTTATCTTAAGCAAACAATAAAATTTATGTCAGTAAATTTTTCTTTGTTCCAACTACTTGATTATCAATTTATTCATTTATTCACACCTTATCCACACACTTTATTAGCAGCTTTTTTTTGTAGAATTATTTATTTCAGTGAATCCTTTTTTTCAGGTAAATATATCGTTTTTAATCTACAGACTTATATTTGTGGACTATCTGTCTCGTTACCTTGGATACACATCTAAAATATGTAAAATTGGAAGGGCATATATACCACATAATATTATTGTAACATTTTTACTAAATGAAAAAAAGCTGTTATCAATCTATAAGTTACAGGATTGTTTAAGTAAAATAAACGTGCTTTTATCCTACCCATAACAACGCACCAAACAACAAAAAACATCTCAATAAGGTCTTAAAAACTTGTTTATAATCAACAAATAAAAATTTAAAAGGATTTTCATAAAATGTAAAATTTAATTTTTGAGAATTTCAAAGTACATGTATTACAGGTGTGTGGCCTCTTATAAGACTTAGTAAAATATAAATTATAGTAAATAACGTTTTGTTACTAAAAATTGGTAACTATTTTTTGTCACAAAGCATCAGTGTTGCTATATAGGTTCAAATATTTTGTATATCATAGAGATCACTTAAATGATCTTTTGAATTATGTGTATACAAACAATATAACCCGATTGGATCAACAAATAATATTAACCAGGGGAGAGGTGGCTGGGGGAATCCACCGGGGATAATTGTCTGGTGGAATTTTCCTGGAGCCGAATTTTACAACAGAAGTTTTAAAGTTATTTTCTAAACTTTATTAGCTATGATGCAGCTCGTAATTTGTAAGGTGGTCCAACATGCTTATACATTTTAAATAAACACGCAAAAAAATAGTGAGAATGGTTGTTCGATATCATATAAAAATAAAGTGATTATAATGAATTTTTTGTGGTTTTAGTATTTAGTTCATGAGTATTTAACAATTAGGTTAAATTGAAGTAAATAAAACTTAGTAATTGCTAGGAAACAAAGTTAAATCGTAGACAAAACAAATTGTTTATTCATTTTGCAGTAACAATATTAGTTGCGTATAATACGGTAAACCACACAGCAGCGACTAAAATATGTGTTTTCATCACAAAACCATATAATTACAAGTTAGTAAAAAATATTCAACATTTATTTAATGTTGAGCAAGAGTTCCTTGTATGCGTCTTGTACGGCAAGTTCAAGTTGATGACATGTGCACCAAATCAAATTTGGGGATAATCTTGTCTTAGTTTCTGACCTAGCCCATTTTTTAATCATGTATTGACAAAGGCACCATCATTACACACCCCATTAAATTTTTAAATCAGTTTTTAATCAAAATCATGAATTAAATCAAAAAATTTTTTTTATGTGTCAAATAACGCAACCCAATTATGTTATTCTCACAGGATTGCCGCCATGCTAAAGCTGCTCTTTGTCAAAGACTAATATAAACTAGCTCTTTACCTTTTTGGTGTATGGTTGACCCATCCATCAACACATTAAAATAGTTTGCCACTTTTAGAACATTAGTAACATCCTTCCTTATGACACTGGCATGTAGATCAACAAACTCAGTGCATGTTTTATTATTAAAATACACGTTGTCCTGGAACTGATTATTAGTTAAAATCAATTAATAAGTTAAGAAACTGGTTAATAGGAAAGTTTTTCTTTGTACAGAAATACACAGTGTTTGCCTTTCTCATCATATTTGAGCAATAGAACAACAAAAACATACAAAATACAAAAGTTAGTGCAAGATTCATGAATGTTATGGATGAATTCATTTGGTGGTGCAGGCAGCATGCTCTCCTTGCAGTTGAAATGGGTTGCCCTCGCTGTAATAAATGTGATGTTATAGTTATATTTCCAAAAGTAATAGGGGTTACGAAACCAGAATAGCTTCCTTCCTTAATTATTTTGAAAGAAGGATTTATTTCAATAAAGTTATCAAAATTATTTTGGAAAAAAATCTGCGGTAGTGGACTTTTATTTTCGGATATCTACATTCAATATTGGTTTTTTTTTTAAATTCAAAACCTTTCATGCTCCATCTACATTATTGAAAAATATTTTTTATCGATACTGTTTGCTGTGATATTATTTCATTGCATATATTTTTTTTTTAGCTTGAACCTTCGTGTCCATACATTGTTGAAACATACATATTACCGATGTTATTAAATTCGTGTGACGTAGATTCATTGTCTGGACCGCAAGACGGTGTAAAACAAATGTTAGAATTATTGTGGATATGTTTAGAGGTTAGATCTTTGTTTATTGGTGAAGTTTCCTTGTAATTTTCAAAATTTTGATATACACCATGGTAGTTCAGAGATTCCAATTTGAAATTTTCTAGTATCTAAAAAAACTAAGGGAGTGAGTGAGTAAGTAAAGAATGGAATGAGTGGGTGAGTTGGTAAGTAATTACAGGTAAGTAAGCAAGTAAGTAATTATGTGCCAGGCATATATGATTAAACAATTGTTTATATAGAAATATCTTTTAAAAATTGATAATTAATTATAGAATGTAACTTAACTTTCATCTATTGAGTATTTGAGCTTTAGCAAATATCTCTCACTTGTTTTAAAGTATCTAAGAGGTATATTTCCACAAGGTAAAATGATTTTAATACAAATTTATAGAAGCCTTTGGTTTGTCCTTGCTATTAGTTATTTAACAACTGTAACAAAAAATCTCTTCTGTCAAGATTACTGAGAAGAGGGTATTTTTAATGAGTTGTCTGAGAAATCCTAATGCAATATTTTTTTTTTCTTTATTATTTCCTCTTCCTGTTTTTATGTCATTATTATGGATAAAAAGGCGAATTTTTATAGCTAAAGCGAATGTATCTCTTCTTTGGAAAAATAGAATATCTCTAATATTTTGTTAAATTTCAAAATCTATCTAACTATAATAAGTCAAGGTTTTTATATTCAAAAACTCCAGATTTTTCTGCTTCCAGGTTGCTTTATCAAACTTAATTTTTTGAACACTTTTTTGTTTGATGTGCGAGAAAACTAAAATTGGTAAATTTATTTTTATATTTTTCAAAATATTTAACTAACTTATAAGCAATTTAAAAGACAAGTAGTTAAATTAATAACTGATTTAGACGATGTTCCCTGTAAATACATGTGAGTTATATTTATTGTTTAGGATTTTGAAATTCAACCATGCATGGAGAATTTGATATGGGCTCTCGTTAAAGGGTATTGGTTTGGTCCTGTTGAACCAGATTATGTAAAGCAAGTATGTGTTGAATTTTTAATATTTCAAATCAACAAGTCTTTTTTGTACTACATTTTTAACTGTCTGTTTTTTTAAGTTTATTTGGACTGCCAGTGTAGGTGAGATGATTTAGTAAAGCCATTGTTTGCTAAATTGTAACTTGTTTTTCCCTAAAACCATTAACTAGATTTTTTTTAAAGAAATTTAGCTTAACGGTAGAGATACTTATGAAGTTATGAATACTCTCTACATCAGTGAATGTTAATTTAACATTGATTTATCTATATAAAATACAAAATGTGAAACTAAACATTAAATACTGTTGAATCGCCAGGGCTTTTAGGGCGTTTTTTTTTTGCTGTCAAACTGTTATTTAATTGGAAGCATCAAAGTATCACAAGTTAGATGTATTTTTTTCCTTTTATTTGTCTCAAATTCATGTATTTCAAATTTTTCAATTTCATATTTTTCATGTTTTTCTTTTTTTCTTATTGTTTACGCAAATGAAATTTTCATTTGCAAATTTTACAGTCTGTAAATTGTACATAATAGTTGTACATAACAGTTTTTGATTTTACAGTCTGTAAATTGTACACAATAATTGTACATAATAGTTTTTGATTTTACAGTCTGTAAATTGTACATAATAGTTGTACATAATAGTTTTTGATTTTACAGTCTGTAAATTGTACATAATAATTGTACATAATAGTTTTTGATTTTACAGTCTGTAAATTGTACATAATAATTTGATGTGTGAACATAAATAAAATAAAAAACTATAAATTTTATGTTGTAGTTAAAACATTTGTTGGTAGCATTAAGCTTGCTGCGTCATGATTTGTCAAGAAGGTTATGGATGAGTGGACCTTTATATCTTTTCATTGTTTTTTATTTCCTTATTTTAGAATTATTTTGTTTTAACTTCTTATGTTCATATTAAATGTTTTTGATGATAGTGGAAATTTTAAATAGAATTCATGACAAACTGGATGAATTTAAATCAAATAAATAAATAAATGCATTATTATTATTATTATTATTATTATTTAGTATGCTAATAAAGACTGCTTTGCCAATATTCCATTTTTTTCTTGGATCTATCACTTTGAAATATTCTACCAAAGATAATTTTAAGATGTTTCTGCACTTAAGAAGCATTATTTTTGTCTAATTTGAACATATTGGCCATTTTAATTGGAGCATACTGGTCATTTTAATTCGAACATACTGGCCGTTTTATGTGTAAAATTAACATTTTTATAATTTTCTCAAAATATATTTTTTCCAATTTCTTAAGAATTGGAAATTATATATGCTTCATAATTGGACATGTTAGGGTGTATGGTGCTACTTTGAAATTTTGCTTACGATCTTTTTATTAATTTTTTTGGAAGAGGAAATCAAAATGAAACTTATAGATTGATCTATTTTCTACTTATTTTCAAAAAAAAAAAAATATTAAGAGAATACAGTAATCGTGATGACATCATAATTAAATTGAGAAGTGTTGTAAAAAAAGAAGGATTTTTTTGTTTATTTAAGTTCCTTTTAATTTAGGAAAGTAATATAATTCAATTTTATAACAGAAGGGTTGATATTTACTGTAGCAATAAAAAATATTTCAGGACAGTGTCATTGCGTCACTAGTAAAAAACACTAAAAAAAAATTTTTTTTTTAGTCTTACATTTGTTTGGAAAAAATATTTTTTATTAGAATTTTGTTATTATGTGTATTTATGTATGTATCTATATTTCAATTCGTTAGTACATATACTTCACTCCAGTCTAAATACACGGATGTCAATTAATTAATTAAATTAGTTTATTCAAAATTATCAATACAAATTTAAAAAAAATATATGCTCTGCATGATTTTTTGTTCTAAACTCTGAAAATATCTATTTTATTGAATCTCAATTCTCCTCAATTTTTGTGGTAAAAATGCTTCACTTAATTTTAAAAATTTTGGTTGTAAACAGATTTTTGAACCTTTTTTTTTTTTTATCCTTTTTTGTAAATTTAATATAGAAAGATATTTTTAACCTTGACTTATTTTTGTACATTCTTTAAGTTTCCTTTCATGCTTCACATAAGACCGCCTGATGACAAAGGTATTAAAGAAGCATTCCCTATTGTGTGGTGGGAAGGGTATGAGGTATTGAAAATTGTTTTTTTAGTATAAATGTTTTAATATGTAGCATGCATTTCTATTTTTAATGTGTTGTTGGACTTTCAAATAAATCCAGTTAGATCTGTTTAAATAAAAGAATCTTTTGTTCATAAAAGAGTAATTGCACTGCTGATTTGTTTCCTTATTTACAAACTTTCACCAGAAAAGATCTCATGGTTCGAAAGGATATCACAGTTATATGCCTTTCACACTTGTAAATTAATCAGGATTGACAATGGTAGTTCTTATGGGCCATGTCTGTCAGCATATAGAGGACATAAAGTATAATCCACATCATTTTTTTCTAGGACTCATATGAAGAGGATCTAGCCAATATTGACTGTGAAATGCCTCTGTCAAATGAATCAGAAGCTTTCAATTCTGAGCAGACAGATAAAAAGAAAAAAAGTTATTTAGATGCGTGCATGCTCATTAAAAGTAGAGTTACAGGTTTATTTTTTATTTTACTCTTAATTTGTATGATGCATAGCACAAATAATTTGTTACCATTGTCATCCCTTATTACCCTATCTTCCCTCGAAAATTTTACAATAATATATTTGCTTCTCTACACACAAGATATACACACACCTTGATGCCTTGAACAGATTTTAGTATAAGAAAACTATCTGAAAATGATTGCTACGCATCCATATTTTAATTTTCCAGTTGAAGATTTATAATTATTTATAGTAAAAAAATAAAAGTTTCTAAAATTAATCATCTTTAGCAAGTGGTCATTGCGGTTAAAAAAACAACCTTTTATTTATTAAATGATCAACATTAATTGGTTCAACATAAAATGGAGTATTTCCTTGATTTCTTGGTAAGGAGAGTTGATGATATCTTTGATCGAGTTGTTTTGTTTTGTTTTGAGCTAAATGCTGTTTGGTTTTTGACCTTTTACTTTACTTTTTAAAATTTTTTTGAGCCACCCATTTCAGGTAACTGTTCACACTACTGAAAACACTTTTTCACATGATTTATTTCTCAAGATCATTTATTGTTGAGTAGACTGGGTAGGCTCTTCTTGTAATGGTTTTTAAGGAGCATCTTTTCCTGGTGTTCAAGATAAAGAATTCCAGTTGATATAAATGGCGGGCTGAATTGATTTTCGGTTTTGCTCTTTAGTTCCAAAATTGATAGAGAACTTAAAGTTTTGGAGACTGTATGTTGAATGTTGATGATACAACAGGTTTTGTAAAAATTAGATTATGTGGAGCAGCCCAATAACCCCTGAATTAATTTTATCAGAATATCCAATATGTGTATGAGGATGTAAAAAAAAAAAATAAATTTTGCTATTAAATGTGTAAATAAGGCAAAAGAGTAACAGTTTAGAAAGTTTTGTCTATATCAAAAATTGTCTCACACTCAAATCTGAGATAATTGAAATAGATTCAACACTCAACTTTATTACAAGATATTATATTATTATAAGATATTTGTTACTTAAAGAATTGATATACCTACAGCCCAATCACATACATTAAGTGAAAATTATTGGTTGAAATAGTTCTGCTTAAAATTCATTTATCTGAAAAATGAGGTTAACAAAATGCTCTATAAAATGAGGGAATAATTTAGCTTGAATAAAAACCCTTTGTGTAAGCAGGGTTCATATATGTATAATAAGGCTTAGTATGTGATTTATGTTAGTCCTTTTTTGATATTTTGCTTTTCCTGGACGGGAAATGATAATGAGTGTTATACCAGAGCTACATCATTGAATTTATTTTGAAATACGTCATCGGTATATGCAGCATGATTAGCACAGCTTTGTAATGGATCAGCGTTATACTTGATACCTCCGTTTAAAGAAGGACATATCACTTTTCTTACCAATTTTCTCAAAACTATCAACATCTATAGGTTAAAACTAGCCTTTTTTTAAGGTTAATTAGTCAAGAAGTTGTAAATGGTACATTGAGTTAGAATGTTGGTATAAGAAAGTGATTTTTTTCAATGAAGACTTTTAAAGCTTCATTTACAGTGATGTCATAAATGCTTTAAGGGCAAATAAATTTGTACTTAAAAACGTTTTGAATTATGTTAAATCTGAGTATTATATGATTTATAAATTTTCTCCCTGGCTTGCTGAAATTGATATTAACAATTTTCTTTATTGGTAAATCGTATTAAAAGTGTAATTTATGCCAACATTCTTTGACTCTTTGAGCTGAGTTCATGACTGCAACAGAAAATTTCCAAACAGTTAAAAAAGGTATCATTGCTTCTAATTTTATTATAGATTCTTGTTAGTAAATGTGGAGTTCTAAATATATTAGGTTACAAAATCTAACCATAATCCTTTTAATTCAAAATTTTGAATAATTTTCTGGAAACTGTTTTTGTGGACAAAAATGTTGTAAAACTTTTGGTTTTTGATACTGGTCCTAAAATTATGTCTTTTTTAACCAGACTTAAATTGAATTTTTTCGTCCATTCTCATACATCGCTATAGTGCATGGCACTTGCCTTAAATGTGTTAATTTATCACTGAAAATTTATTTTTTGAAATTTTTTTCAAAATCTATTATTTTTGAAACGCTTTTGAATGATATAATTTTTTTAAACAGTTTTTCCTATTTGACCATTTTAACCATGATATCGTGGCTTTGGCTCAAAGAGTGAAAAATAGTTTTTGAAAAACTGGTTTTAGTGTCTTTTATTTACAGTCTTGGAGAATATTCAGGTCGAGATGTGTAAGATTTTGATGCAAATGGATGATTCAACATCACGATGGGTAAAAAACATTTTCTTACTTTGTGTTCTGTATTATTTATAATTTATATTTGTTTTTCTAGGCACGAAATAAATTTAAAAATATGTGTAATTATATTGATGCTGTGGTTTATCATTGGCTAAAAAATACCTTTATTTTATTTGATATATTCACCTTATTGGGTTTATGTCAAGCTAATATTTATTTTGATGCCCTACAGTACACTCAAAAATGTTCACCACACTGTACAGTACACTCAAAAATTTTCACCACAGTGTACAGTACACACAAAATTTTTCACCACTATACAGTATACACATAAGTTTTCACCAATTGTATTGCATACTCTATCCATTAATAGAAAAATATAGTTTAAGTACTGAATTTGATTCTAAAATAAGAGTTTAGGTAGGTTTTAATATAGTAACTTTTCTTTCTCAGGATACAAGACCTACCAGAATAATTCTGTCAGAAAAGTTAAGGAAAATACTGAAAGATCTTCATATGGCTTCTGGTTCAGTAAGTCGTTTTGATGCCTTAATTTTGTTTTAATTTCTTTCATTCATGATACTGAGCCGAGATATGTCTAAATATGGTCATTTTAGGCCTAAAAACAGCATTTTAAATTTTATGGAAATCTGATGAAATTAAAGTTTCCTGGACGTTTCAGATTTGACCAAAAATGATATTTTACAATATTTTCCAAAAAATATTAAGATTTTCTGATTCTGTTGAAATTTTTTTTTTGTGTTTAAAAATATTATATATATAAAAACTGTTACATTTTGGCCATTTCGAAAATGTCATCAGGCTCAGTCTCTAGAATCCGCAACATGGTCATTTCCAGCCTTAAAGCAAAATTTTTTAAATTTTAAAGATTTTTTTCAATGATTTTTATTTTTGATTTTGTAACTTAAAAGACGACAGAGGTGATGGCCTGCCATAAATTTTTACTAGGGACTTTTAGCCTAAAAATCAATTTTTTGTCCACCATATTAAACAATTTTTGGTCATGTATGCTCAAAATTTTGCATTTCTAAATTTTTCTGTAAAAGTGTTATTTCGCGATAACGGTTTAACGTTGCTTTATTTTAGTTGCAACCAGTACAAGCTTGTTCAGGTCCTGTTATGACATGTTTTCTCCACAGGCTTATCAAAGCATTTAAATATCATTGGGAGATCTGGGTAAAAGAAACACCCGGAGCAATGGGAGTAGATGGTATCATTATGCTTATTTACAAAAGTTTGGCCGTCCCAAAATTATTGAGAAAGTTTAGATTTTTTGCTGTCTCAATATTTAGATTAAATGCAATAGACATTTACTGAAATGATTTTTTACTTGGAAGGTCAAAATCTTGTTGTTTTTTAATGTCAATGAAATTAGAGCAATGGCTAGGTATGCTCTATAGTGTAGCGATAGACTTTTCTTTTTTGTTTTTGGACAGTGGGCCAGCATGAGCACATTTGAAAAAAATAAATGTAATCAAAATCGCACTTTTATTCATTAAAATTTCTGAATCAGCAAAAAAAAAATTACTAATTTTAATCTCCATTCGTTCTCAAGCTGCGAATATTTATGTGGAGGCGTAATGTCAAGTTTTTATGTGGTGTCTTCAACATGAGTAGAAATAAGGGTAAATGTAAGGATTTTGAGAGTTGACTGTTTCTATTTGAAGTAATATGTAGTAAAATATAAAACCAAAAATTCAGTGATATATTAGCATTTTGCATATTTTTCACCTTTTTAGGCTATGTATGAACACAGATCCCAACTAATTTACCCATTTTTAAAATGAAAATATGTTTTTTTTTTTACAAATATAACTACAAATTCTTAAAAATACCACAAGCAGAAATAAGAAAACTATATAGTTGAAAAAAATGTGCTTTTGACCATAAATGCCCAAATATGGAAATTTGGTCTAAGGCCCTCAAAATTTGGGAAATTTTTAGGTATTTCATTTCAGCCATATCCGAATATCCAACATGCTTCTAACGATTCATCAACGATTATTAAGTCATCTATTTCAGACAAGATTTGACTGATGATTTGTTTTTGACCGTAAATGCTCAAATAAGATAATTTGGCCCCAGGCTCTCAAAAATTTGATAAATTTTTAGTATTTTATTTCAGTGATATCCGAATATCCAACACGCTTGTAACGAGTCATTAACCACTATTATATCATCTGTTTTAGTTGAAATATGACCAAATGTGCCACTGACCCCTTCTTTGGGGTTTCTGTGTAAAGTTTTTTTTTTTTTATTCAAAACCATTCATTTTATATTTTCTGAAATTCGATAATGAAGTTGTAAGATCATTAGAGAAAGCAAGTTTGCCCAAAGTATAAGCATTTTAGGCTGAAAATCAATATTTTAAAATTTATTTTAAAAAGTTTCCAAAATCTTTGCATTATTTAATTTCTGACTTGGCCGTAAAATTTTTCTATAAATTATTTTTCAATTCTGCTAAAATTTTTAACATTATGATCAGTTTGAAAATATTATCGGGCGCAGTTCCCAAGAAACGAAGTGTGGTAATCTTAGGCATAAAAGTAATATGTCTGATATTTTACCCGAATCCATTTACTTCAAAAAGTTCTCGTTCTCAAGGCCAATGAAAGTTTTCAATGTTTTTTCAAAAATTTATACAAACATTTTTTTTTTCCTAATTTTTCTTGAAGTTAAAGGACTGTTTTCTTTGACCCAAATGGCCACCTATCGAAAACACTTGTTTTTTTGTGCTGGAAATTAAAATATATTTTTTTAACAAAAAGTTTAGTTCAAACTCCAGTTCATTTACACATATCTGCAGCCTAACTGAATTTTTGTAGTAATTGCATCTATTGGAGTTGTCATTAGCAACTACAGACACTGAGCTGAATAAGAGCAGGATTTGGTTTGTAACTCCCCATCCATAGTTTAATGGAGACGCCAAGTTTTTTAGATTGACCAGTGATCTTCTGAAAACTAAAGTAACAAAGTTACTTCAGAAAACTTTATACTTAAGAGCCACTGCTGTTCGTGACTGCTTTTTCACATTTTAGAATATAGATATCAACGTAACTTTGCGGTCTTTCTTTCACCAATGCAAAGTCCTAAAAATACTCTAATGTCACTATTACTGAAAACACTGTTTTGATTTAATTCGGTTCATGAAAATCTTTTAAAAAAAATCAAAGTATACTCAAGCATTGTATTTCGAAGATCTTGGATAATAGGATAAAGATTAAGTAAGTATACCCACATTCCATTTTTTCATTTCATTTTTCTTGTGAATCTGTTTAACTACAGTCAATACAGTAATTTTTTCCCAATCGTATCTATATTCCCCATTTCATTTTGTTGCACTGATTTTGACATTTTCTCAATATGGTGAAGAAGTCTGGCTTTGTCTGTACATGTTAGTGGCTCTCCATCTGAAGAAAAAAAGGCTCAAGTGAACGACATGAAATTCATGATTTACTAAACACTGCTCTGGATCCAGGTCTGGACGTTTATGAGATACAATTAGGAATCGAGTAATCAATGACTTTTCTTCCCTCAGAAAAACTACTTTTCCCTCATCTTTTGACTGCATTCTTTTCATTTGTGACTTGAAAATTTTCTAATTTCTTTTTTTAAAAGTATACCATAGTGACTTATTATTTTGAAGTCGTTTCTTGATAAATTCCTCGTAAATTATATCTTCTATCTCCTGATGGTTTAAAATCTCGTCAGCAACATGGTCTGGTAACACTAATTGTTACAAACTCTACTGAGATGCGATCCAGATAGCTGATATTATTGTTTTTGTTGTGCGACATTTGTGACATTGTTTGTAGTTTTGTTACAAAACAGAATTCATAACTGGTGCAGATAGACATAATCTGTTAAGTGCATTTGTATTTGTACAACTTTCATTTTGTTATTGTCTTGCGCCATAGCATGATTTGAACCAATAGATGTAAATAAAATATTAATCTTTCTTAAGCTAAAGTTTTCTTGTAAATATTCCCAGGTTTTTCTGTCTACATCTTTCAGCTGTAACATGTCAGCGATGTATAGTGGCGTCAACTTAGCATAGTTAATCTGGTCAAGGGCAAAAAAGTACTTGGCAAACGAGTTAAGCTTTGAAAGATGCAGGTTTTAGAGCTCTTGTCGAGGTGTTCAGATAAAAAGGAGCAAACAATCGCACATGCCCTTGTAATTTTTTAAGAATCGACCCTGAAATTTAAGGGAGTTTCTAGTGCTTTAAACAGTCAATCACTGGACATATTTTTAATGTTAGTTTTTTTGTTTTATAAGCTTGATCGATGTTGGAAATATAAATGGGATAAAGATAGATACATCTTCAATGTGTGCTTCCACCTGACATTTCATGTGTTTTCCATTTAATTCAACGTAGTTTCGCCTTATACATCTGCTTCTATAAACATTTTGTCTAAACAGGTCTCGTCTATGTATTTCCCTATAACTTTCACCATAGTGAAAACAGTGTGTAACTTCCATCCTAAAAGCCAAGTTTTCATGGATATCATCAGATCTTTGTTGCATACACTTCACATATAGTTGTAGATCCAAAAAAACAATTGTCTTTCTCACTTCTATAACTCTATGTTGATACCTTGTACCATCTATAAGACTGAATACAGGGTTGATTAATTGGTTGGAGCTGTTGGATATAGTGGTAAACCTTGACAAGTTGTGATATTTGGTTTTTCTATAATTAACAATTTGTATGCAGACCATGTAGGAAGTTTTTCCTCTATATTATCATCATTTACTTGACATAACGCCCATCCTTTATCTTTGAGTATAATTGCATTTCACTACACTCTACTATTCCAGTAAACTTTGGGAATGTTTCGTGGGTTGTTATTGGTTTCATTATAAGCCGTTTCAAAATGATCACTTAAATGATACTTTCAGCAGATTTTTCAATTTGAAGTGATTTTCTCTCCACGCTGTCGTCATATTTTTGTAAAACTACTTTAACAGTCCTAATGAACTAAAGTCTGTACTGTCTGTTGTGAAATTAAGAGGTTTTCCCATAACAAAATTGGATGGGATATAGACTCTGTTATTTCTTCTTTTCTTTGATAACAGCATTTCCTACTGCAGTTTCTGTATTCATCACTTTATTATAGGGGATACATAGGTTCAGGTTAGATAAAATATCAACTAACTTTTTGCTTCGTATAGACCTATGTACTTGGAGAAAATAAAAGGAGTCTCGTTGGTACTAAGGTAAAAGTCATCTTCACCTTTTCTAGATTGGTAATTAATCTGTTTGATTTTACTAGGTTTATGATAAGTTCAGCTACTTATTTAAAGACCAATCTATTTCCACTCTCTTTCGCTGAGTTTGATCAACATTTTGTTTTGATTCAGTTAAAATCCAATGACTGGAGCGAGTGTGGTATTTCAATGCCATCAAAGCTTCCCTTAAACTGAAATTTTTTCCTTTTACCTCTTTTTTTTCTTATCATCTTTTCAGCTTCAAAGATATTTGAAAGTGTAACAAGTCTTTTGAAATGATTTCTCAATTGCTGAACTGGTTGCTCTAGATAAACAGATCCTATCTGACTTGTTTCTGGCTGGTGGGCGGGTAAAGACAATTCCAGTTATGTTCTCCTGCAACAATTGTTTTAAATATAAAAGTTTTCAGACTGTGCGGTTGGTACATTGAACATGTTATTATACGTTACTATTAATACTTTTGATATCCCAAGCATTTCTCCTGTACATGTTAAAAAAACCTTATGCAGCTTGCCTCCTTCTTTTTGACGTTATGCAATTGACTTTGTCATATATAGTCATGGAAGATCTGAGAGAATTTTTCTGCTGGGGCTGTATATCGTTTGATGCTATTGCCAGATTAGGCTCATTGGTAACAGATGCTGATTCGTTTTTTGAAGTTGCTTGAATTTTTAAAAACCTTTCTTTGCTTTGCTTAGTTTCGGCTGCATTGTTAAAGCTTTTGTAGCAGTCCTTATGGTAACAGTAGCGTCCATTATCAAATTTGTTGATTTCTATTAAGTTGAGACGGTCCCAGCACCATAATACTTTCGTGTCTGCATAATCAGCTCTCTTTTTCATGCAGCTGAACAGTTCCTCCAATGACTCTTCCTTTGGATTTGCAACCAGCTGAAAGAAAAAAAAAATTTAGGAAGTAATACAATTTATATAAAAATAATCGTTATCGGATCGTTAAGGTTACTAGCTATACATAGTAGTTTTGTTATTTTGGACAGCAACTTAAATTCATTATCGTTTTCCCAGACTTCTGGCATATTTTGCACTCAGACTGGTTGCCTGATGGCAATTTGCTTCTTTTTGTCAGTGCTTCACTCTCCATTTTAATTTAATCTCATTATGCATTAGCTATGATGAACCAAAAAAATTTACAAAACAAACATTTGATGATTGTTTACCGTTAAATAAATTTCCATTATTTTAAAATAATAGAAAAAGTCAATTGATATCCAACAGTAATTGGTAGCTTCTTAGCTACAGAAGTTTTTTCTCAATGCTTGAGACCAAATATATAAAAATTTTTAAATCAATATGTTATGTTATTGCTGGGTAATTGAGCTTTTAGTATCCGGTCAAAAAAAAATGCTTCTAACAAGCTTGTGCACTAGGGACCTAATATCATGACAATCTGGCCTGCACTGTAGATATAGTTATTTTTTCTTCAAAAATGACATTTTTTCAAATTCATTTTCAGTAATTTTTAAAATTTTGCATGAAGTTAACAGATCATAGAGATTATCTATTTACTCAAAAAGCCTCTTGTTTAACTTCTTCTTTTTTGTTTAGTGGGCCCAGATATGGCAATTTTAAAACTGAAAGCAAACCTTTTCAGTTTCATGCAAGCAGTTGTGTTTCAATTCTGCAGAAGTTTTGTTCAAGTGTTCAAAAAATTTTACAGTCTTAGAAAATGCTAGATTTCGTCCAAAATATTTTTTTCGAGTTACGGTTCTGCTGAAATGTTTTAAGTTATTTTTTTTGAGACCGAAAAAAAAAGAGGTGACAATTTTATTGTCGAAATCCCAATAGTGCCTAAATGCTTGTTTTTTCTTTTTTTTTCTTTTTTTTTTAATTTTAAATACTGGCGTTGCTGTTTATGGTCAATTTGATTATGCTTTTTACTACAGTGTCTCTGTCTTTTAGATTTATATGTTCCTCACAACATCTTTCATGAAGATTCTGTAAATTACTTCGATCTCGCCAGGTTTGTAAATTATTGAACTTTAAAATTTTATGGTGAATTTAGAATGTTGAAATAAAAACTTTTTTTTACCATGGTTGGGCTTGCTAAATAACACCAATAGCTGTATAAAAAGTAGCAAAAGATAAAGATAGTGAAATAGTATCATAAACTTGAATTTGTTAACCGTTTTTTACATGAATACACAATATTTGCTACAATCTTTCAGTCACAATCAAGTTTTATGCCTATTCGATTAATTTAAAAACTACATTACAAATAGTGTGTTAGAATTTTATATACTTGTATTTCTATTAGAATGTCTTAAATAAATGTAATATAATCGAGGAGATGAGACTTGTTTATTATTGGCATAGAACGAATATGTTTTTTTTGATATTTAGGCATAATTTGTCCAAATTCCTCCCAATCACTTCAACATTATCTAACGATTGAATAAGTTTAGTTAGGATATATGATCAATGATTGCAGAGGGCGTATATTATTTTATTTGTTATACAGTTGATACTGAAAGTCCAAGATGATTTTCAGTTTTTATCTTTAGGTGGTATTTAATTTTGCCAATAGATTTAGTTTTGTTTGTTCAAGTTGGTAAAAAAGAACAATAACCTTAGAATGGTGTCAGGAAAAAGATATGTTTTCTGGAAAAGTATTTGTTAGGTAGTGACTTAGGAGAGTTATTTCTATGTAAAAGTTGCTAAATACAAGAGTCAGGAAAGAAGGATATCTATTTTGAATGAAATTAAAAATTTTCTTCAAAATGGAGTTAGGAAAAAACAGGAAAGAGAGTTTATGCACATGATCAAATGTTTAAAATTAGGAAAAAAATCTAAAAAGTTTTTTAAAAAAACTTTCTGTCCTCATAAATAGTTGATTTCAGTTTGTTCTCCTCTTCCAAAATACTGATGAATCTAATGCTGCTAATTGACTGACTGAGTATTTATATACTTATATATGTATTTATATATGCCTAAAAATTTTTTTCAATTTTCAAATTTTTATCTGAAAAATAGGTCTAATCCACCATCTACGATTTTTAGATAAGTTTTTTTTTTATTAGTATATTGTTGTTGTTGTCATGTCAAAGGGTTTATATAAGCCCCTGGGAATCATTCCATTTAGTGATTCAGAATCAAACCCTATCGTGATAAAGGGAAAGGCTTGAAGTTGTGAAATTAATACTTTCAAATTTTATTGGAATTTTTAAAAAACTTTGCTTTTTGCGGAATTTATTCGATTATTTTTCAAATAGTAAATAATAGTGATTTTGGCCTACATTTTTTTTTTTTAATTTGTTTTAAAGTCTTTTTTATGCAATGGATTGAGCTTTGCAATCTTATGTTACAGTTGCTAGGAAATTATGAAGTAGAGCATAAAAGGAGCTGCACTATTGTTAGGTAAGTTGCTCCACCCTTCATAAAGGTTCAAGTTAAATTTCAACCCCCTATGCCTTGGTCTTTACTTGGTTATTTTTAGTATTGTTTGCTCAGCTATCAATGAAAATCTGAATCTTACTTACATAATGACATTTGGTTTCATGGTATGATGATAATTGAAACTATCAGAAGTTGTTTGAAAGGTTAAAAAGTTTAAATGCTAAATTATCTGCTTGAATGAAGAAAAATTTGTTAAATATTTTTGCTTAGATTTTGGCTCCTTATCTTTCTTTAAAAAAAAATGTTGGATTCATCAAAGTATTTAGCTCAATATAAACCTAACTTTAACTTTAACAGTTTTATTTAGTAAAATGTTTGTAAAAACTAGCCCCATACAATTAATTGTTTTTGTTTTTTTTTTTCCACAATCTAACAAGAATATTTTTTTGTCAAGTTTTAGGTCATAGAAAAGTAATGAATTATGATTGTTACAAAAAAAATTTCCAATAAATTTGCACCTTTATTCTTCTCATTTTATGTGAAGTTAGAATAAAAATTTTTACTCATATTGCTGCTAGTCCAAAAATCTTGCTGTAAAAATTTAAATTTGATGAGCAGTTGGGAAATTCTTCAGTCACAGACTGTGTTCCCATGGGTGATGAGTGATATTTTTTTTATCGCTAAAATTTAAATGCCATCCCACAAATAACGTTCTTTTTTTGCTACTTCACATCAAACTAAAGTTTAAAAACCTATCGTTGTGTTTGCCATTATTAAATAAACTTATCTGCAATCATTATTCTAAATACTAAACAACCTTTAACAACAAATTAAGTTTATTAATGGAAATGAATCTAAAAACTCTATAAATTTCCTCAATGCATGTGTAACTAACTCATCATGCTAGCTAGTCTTTTCCTGTCAACATCCAACAAAAACCAATAAACATTGACCAGTACCTAAATTTCACCACCAATGATGTAAAATCTGTCAAAGAAAGCATTGTAATTTACTTAGTTTAAGACATTATCACTGATCCGAAAGACCTCAAAAGGAACACAAACCTCTCAATGCTATACTAACTACTAACAGCTATCCTAAAAATTCTATTACTTATGAAAAAAGAAACGTACCTCAAAATTCATCGAATTAGCAAGCAACTCTGATCTTATATAAACCCTCATTACATTTGAAAACTTAGCAAAACTTTTAAGACATCAACTACACCAAACCAAATTATCTTCTACTCTTACAAAATTCTTCGTAGACTACTCTTGTATCCAAAAAAGCCTCTAGATCTTACTGAAAACAACAAAATAGTGTAGTGAACTTGTTTTAGAGGCTGTCCTTTTTTTATATAATAGTGAATCTAATAGTGAAAGATAAAATAACTAATCAAACTAAAGAACATCAATACCCCATAAAAAATACCAGTCAAAACAACGAAATTTCCAGATATTGCTGGCAAATAATCACACATTCGACTGGGGTAATGAATCTATATTAGACACTAAATCATACCTAAAGGAAAATCAAAGAATTTCTTTCTGTTATCGATCACATGTATGAACCCAATGTTATCAATCGTATTTCTCATAAAACTTGGTATCCTCTCATACACATAAAACAACCTCTAGAGTCTATATCACAAATGAGTAAATACTACAGATGTTTTTTTATTTTTTTTTTTTTTAGATTTATTACATGATGGGTGGAGATCATTGAAAGTCAAACTTATTAAGAGATGATCAATCTCGGTCCTAGCATACTTAGAGCTTCCATTTGAGCTTATGGTAAATAACCGCTCAGCCAGACAACCGTACCCAGATTTGAACCTGGAACCTTACGGTTGGGATTCAGATGTCTTACCAACGCTGTCCGAGTACTAATACCACTGTTAGCACAATTATGACTAATATTAAATACAGTCTGCATAATTATAACTAATCTCAGTCCATTACAGTGTGCACAATTATAAATAGCTCCTAATTGTACCTACTTACGAATTTTCGATCTTACTAAAATTTGTATATATTGAATATAAATTGCCATTTTCTTTGAAGATATTTAAAACCCTTGAACTAGAAAAGCATACAGTGGTTGTTTATATACAGTTTACAAGCAACTTACTAGAAAATACTGTTAGAAGAACATAGCGTATAAAAATGTTTTAGAGCCAAAGATAGTATGTAAAATATAAAATATATATTAATTTTTAAAAAGCTCAATCATATCAAAGTCCAATCTAGGCTTCTCTATTTAGACATTGTTTCTGACCAGAAAAAGTTTTGGGATAAAATTCATTTCATCGTATTCATCTAACCTAAAATTATGCTACTTAACCTGTAAAAGAAAATAGTCTAGTAAATTTGTTGGGTTTAAATATTTCCTGACATTTCCAATAGGATCCTGTTAGTCATCATGACTAAAGTACTTTTCTTTTGTTATTGAGACTAAATTTTCCAATGGTGACTTGTTCTTCTTTTTTTTTTTCACCCTTCCGGAGATGTTTTGGCCTTTTTTTTTTTGGTTTTTTTTTTTTTCATTTACTAAGGGTAAAGATAGCAGCAGAAATTTTCGCTAAAACTTATCTTTTCTTGGTGATAAATCAGACGTTTCATTCAGAGCTCTAAGTACACCAGGATCAAACTCGTGGGCCCTTCTCAAAATATAGCTTAAGGCTATTTTTTGGCCCCCATGTTAAATATAAATTCTTACTTAGAGAAACCCCAACAGAAATCGCCTTGTTGTGAGGTTTGTCATTATCATATATGTCTATCATCTCCTTTTACAACAAACCCTTTATTGATGATTAGTGTTCACTGTAAGTGTTTCAGTCTTAACGTCTTCGAATTTGTAGAAGATAAGACTATTCATTTACAGAATTGTGGCTGGGTTTAGCCTCTTTTCTAATAAAGTTTTATTGATTGAGTCTTTTTGCTGTTCAAATTTTGTTAATTGGTTCAATTCTGAAATTCAAAAATATTTCTCCAAAGTTTTCGCATTCAGGTATAGTTTATAGATGCACAGTGGCTGCTGCAATGCCAACTATATTGACAAAACCATGAAGTTAAGAACTTGTGAAAATTTCAGCACAAGAATTTAAATTCTTCTAAAATTTGCACTTTTTACGATCTATGATCATATTATCTTAACTAAACATATTGTTTCTTTTGATGAGCCTGGTCAACTTTCACTTAGAGATCAAAGAAAAGCTATACATTCTAGTTGACCAAGCACTCTTAGATAAAATCATCCACTTCACTAATTCCCATTAATTATTTTGAATATCTTTTTAATCAAACATCCATATTTATAGACTTAAATATGCTTCTAGCGAGAAGTGAAATTTGTCAATGAAATTGTGTATTTGTTTTTTTTAAATAGTTTTTTTTTCTTTTTGTTTTGAAGTCAGATGTGGTAATTTTCATACTGGCTCATTTATAGATCACTAAGATTTCCTTACTTGAAGTAGAAAACTCTTGATAATTAAGCTGCTGCAAGTAAATTTTACTAAAAGTACAGTGAATTTTTATTTTACTTTTTTTCATTAAGAGTTGGTGGAATTATTTCTCATTTAAAGAAAACACATAGAGGTAAGTAATATCTTATTTCTTCAAAAAAATTGTTTCTTTAATAGCTTTCTGGTTACTATCATGCTACCACTATTTGTTTTTTTTTTTTTTTTTTTTTTTTATATTTAAAAAAAACAAAAAAAGTTAAAAAAATATACTGGGGGTGTTTTTACTTTTAGTATTTATTATTCAAAATAATT
>JAUZNK010006658.1:0-25467 GCA_035046665.1 Euphysa ruthae
ATTTTGTGTAAACAGGAACCTTGTTGAGCTTTAATAAATTTTGCTCTGAATCTCCTGAAATATTATTTTATGTTCGAGAATGTTTGGTGTTAGAAAAGAGTATTTTTCATTATTTTCGCATGTAGAAAATTTTGAACACTTCGTCAAACCTAGAACCCTAAATGGTTCAAATTTAATTCTGCAATTAAATTTTTTGATTTTTGTTAGGAGATTATGGTTTGATTATTTCAATTTTAATGTTTAGAAATATTTTTTCAGATCATTTTAACATTGCAGTTAATTTGAGTATATTATTGGGGCACCATATCTAGTTAACCCCCTTAAACGAGTCTTATTTGGGGCAAAATTTTTTCTTTTAAGACAATATAAATATTTTTTTCAAAATTTCATATATTAGAAAATTGCTAAAGAGAGCCCCTAGCTGAGTAAACCATCCGTGCCAAACGCTAAACTGGTATATGCCATGTCATGTGATTAGTATTTCATGTTAGAAAAAACCATTTATGATAATTTTAGCAAATCTGAAAATTTGATTCGAGCAGTACTCATGCCCCTATATCTAATTTGGTTGAAATTTTCACAGATTTGTGAAAAGAAATTGGGAAGGTTGTGCCACGATGTTGGAAAGCTATGCTCTGAGATTTTCCAAACAATCAAACTATAATCTTTATTTCACTTTGGTATAATTACATAGTGAGAAAAAAAATATACTATACATTTAAATGCTAAACCAATCAATTTTTTTTTTTAAATATATATTTTAGTACTAGAAAAACTATTTGCAAATACAACAACTAAATTGAAAAACCTTCCCTTCTTAAACAGTTTTTAAAACAAGAAATAGAGGGAGAATTTTTTAAGTCATTTGAAAGGCTATTCCAGAGAAAACAAGCTCTGAAAAGAAGTGCATTAGGTTCGTATGTAGTAGTTTTAGCTGAGGGCAGTACTAAAATCATCTCATTCCTCAGAGAATAAGGTATATCTTTTAAACAAAAATGTACCTTCATTAATTCTGGATTAAGTTTGTTAACTGATTTAAAGGTTTCAATCATTAAGAGTTGTTGATGTTTTGCGGACAGTATTTTCCAAGTGTAGCAATTCCTCAAAAGGTGAGTTACGGTTACTGGGCTTTTGTTCTCGTAATCTGGGGCTCGTGCTTACCAAAATGCTTTTTTGCAGTAATATTTGGTTATG
The DNA here is from genome assembly GCA_035046665.1 of Euphysa ruthae. Taxonomy (NCBI): domain Eukaryota; kingdom Metazoa; phylum Cnidaria; class Hydrozoa; order Anthoathecata; family Corymorphidae; genus Euphysa; species Euphysa ruthae. The sequence continues at coordinate 1,195 of JAUZNK010006658.1, forward strand.
AAATAAAATAAAATGTTAATATGTTTCAAAAATATCGCATGACCTATCAAAATCAAAAATTTAATTCTTTGAAATTTCTTTCAATTTAAGAACCAAAATAAGGTGACACCCTTAATTTCTTAAATAATATATTCACCTTCAACCAGATAATTTTTTATCTATGCTAGTTTAATTTTTTGTCTAGACTTGTGGAGCCCCTCTTAAAGTGGATAGGGTTAGTACTCTCTTAATACTCAGCTCATGTAATAAAGTCGATGTTGAAAAATATTTTTTCTTCTCTAGCCAGAGATTATTGCGACTTAACGAATGCTGGATGTGAACAAAAATGCAACCCTATTTCAGGAGGATATATTTGTACATGTAATAGGGGATATGTCTTGGATTCGGATAGACATAAATGCATTGGTAAGTACATTTAAGTACATTTAGGAAATTTAAATTTTAGATACTTTAAACCTGTAGAGTTATAGCATATTTTTGTTATAAAAATAATCAAAAAATATTAGTATTATAATTATTATTGACTTGAAACTTTGCAAAATGGTAGCAGTTTAGTAAATTTTTTTACGTATTTAATGAAATAAGAGGAATAAAAGCAAAAAGTATATTGATATTGAATAATTTTTAACAAAGGCTGCATTATATAGTCTAAATTTGACATTTGCATATTTTGTTATATACTGTAATATACTTAAGGAAAAGTGTTATCTTGAGTCCAATTTTGAAACTTAAAAAAAAAAAAAAATCTGATTACTCACAGAATTTTAGAAAAAACATTGTAGCCATAAAGATATAGATTATGAAAGGAACTGCTCACTGTGAAAATAATTTAACATTTCAAGTTGCGGTGAAAATAAAAAATTTTAATTTGTTAGTATCGCAATATGATTGCCAGACTTTGTTCAAAGTCATATATTAACTTTTGTTCAATTCTCTGAAAATCTTTGAAAATTTGCAAAGTTTGAAGTCATTGATTATAGTCAAAGAGGGTCAAAAAACAACTTTTACTTAATTTTACTCTAAGCAGAGCAAAATACTCTGAATTGACAAAGTATCAGGTGTATTTTTATTTATGAAAGAATTGGTTACGATAGGATCCTGCAATTTTCAAAGCATTTGTTTTCTTCCTGAATTGTTTATTTTGAAGCTTTAGCTTGCGCATTTTTACCCTCCATTTTTACGAAAAATTACGCACACGGAGGCTAAAAAAATGTATCATATTTGCATGCGTTTTTTCAAACCGATAAGTCGTAATAAGAAAATGCGTACATTTTGCTAACATTGCACACTTACTTTCTTCTGTAATACCCTATCTAATATAGAGTTATCTTCTTGAGTTTATTTTTTCGGAGATGAAATGCTATTGTATTTTACTTACTTACTAGCTTACTTAATCAAACAAGACGTAATTTAATGTAATTGAAACATACTTTAGATCTTATGAGGAATGTTTTTAATTTTATATAATAAATAATTATTGACCAGCAAAAACAAATTATTAGAAAAAGTTGCACTGCTATGTGTATATTGTATGTTCTGTGATTGTTATGAAATAATAAACAACAGTAACTTAAATAATAAAAAAATTCTTCTTATACAATGATAATTTTTCTTGCTTACAATAATATGTACTGAAACTTCATATTGACTCATATTTTTATATATTACATTAATAGAACACTTTAGAAAAATATATTTGAGCCATAGCGAAATATTATCAAATGATTCCAGGTTATCCAAAACTTTGCACTTGTATAAAAATGCACAATCAGTTCCATGGAATAATATAAACCAATATGGTCCAGGGCAGAAAGTATCATTTAAAACAAACATGGTAGACTGGAAGTGGACGCAATTAACAAAATCAGGATTGTAGAAGCTTGTGTTTTCTTAAAATATGAGTACGTTTTATTGGCAGATAAATTGTTGATGCGTTTTTTAACCCACCTTGACTATAAAGTTTTTAGACATTTTTTTGTTTAGGTGTTATCTAAATCAACTTGTTTTTAGATAATTTATTAGATTAACGTTGCACCTGAAGTAAGGGGTTCAAGTTCATATTTATTCAATTTATTAGGATAATTATCAAGAAAAAATTATTCAGAAAAAGTTATCATGAAATATTAATTTTCTTTTTGAATTTTGCTCAAATCATAAGCTTGAAAAGTTAATATAGTCGTAAAAAAATTTTTGGACTCCCAACATAACGGGCTGGTCCTATAAATTTATCGTTTTATGCTCATTTTACTTACATTTTAAATTTTCTTGAAGTTATATGGTCATAAATGAAACCAAATAATCGTTTTATTTATTTGTTACTGAGCCTGAATATGCCCAAAAAAGGGTCAATTTAGGCCTAAAAACAGCTTTTTTTAAATTTTTTCAAAATCTGTTTATTTAAAAAATTTTTTTGATTGAAGGACCACAAATGGCATCTTTTGCTCTATATTACCACAAAAATTTTCTTTTCCAAACCTGAGTCATGGATAATATTATTTTAGGCTTAAAACAATGTGATAAAGAATAATTTTAAAATAAGTTGTGAGTTAAATACTGGCAACGTTTCGGGAGAGAAATTCAGGCAAAATAAATATTAATTTGTAGAATTTATATATATAGATTTTCACTAGGATCATAAATCCTTACGTAGGGATTAGCAATAGTATGGGAGGCAGTTTACTCATTTGTAGTGTCGACTTTAGAAAAATATTGTTTTTTTGCGGATAAAAGGATATAACTTGGGCAAGTTTGTAAGATATACGATAGATATGGTTGGGTAGGCATGATTCAGTGTCTGTTATAGATTTTTTACCCCATTCAAATTTTTGGTCTATTTCTCAGCAATGCTAAGAGATTTTGTTGTTATAATCAGCATTTTTGATAGCGCATTGGTGTTCTTTGGTTGGATTAATAATTTTACGTTTGGATTTGCCAATATATACAAACGAACAATCTTTACAATCTTTTCATATTTAGTTAGAAAATTCTTTTGAATTTTTATATTGGTAAGTAGATGTTGGGTATTGGTAATAAATGATTCTGTATAAATTGAAAGAATATTTTGATAAGTTATAAAAGGATGTTCCAGCGTAAGATGCGATTGTGCGAATAAGTACATTTTGTTTGTATAATATTGGGAGAGCATATAAGCGAGGAGCGGATGAATCAGTAGGTTTGATTTTACAGTTTATCATCAATCATTTTTTATTGCAATGAGTTTTCAGGTCATTTCACGTTTGATGGAATGAATCCATTGGATTTTTTTTTTATTGGAACATATGATAATATATAATAATGAGAATTTTTATCTTATATGGTTACCTACCTTAAATTCTTATTTCCCGAATATGGGCCATAAAATGTTCATCTATAGTCAAAAAGTTATATTTTTCAATATATTTCAAATTATTTTTCGATTCTGCAGAAATTTTGTTTGGTATTTGAAAATATTTAAATATTTATATTTACTTTTTTATTTTGAGTATTTAAAGTTATTGGGGCCATTCTCCAGTATCTGAAACATGGTCATATTGTCTAAAAAAAACATTTACTTTTTGAATTAGGACTAAAAAAAGTAGTTTCAAGGTTAGTTTGTCAGAGTGTTATAAAGTCTAAGATGATTTTAATAAATCTTATTTAAAAATCAATTATATATACAAGGTAAAAAATTATTAATCATACGATAAATTGAAGTGATATGCTTAATTAAATGTTAGTTTTAAATTTTGAATATCATGATGTCAATAGTGTGGTGTTTAAACTTCTCTTGTCGCTTGAGATCTAAGATTACCTTTACGGTTAATTTGTTTGTTAACTTAAATTACTCCCATATGCCCATTTGCCAAAAATTCTTGGTTCTCAGACTCAGTGTCCAAGACTAGGTCATTTTTGGCCTAAAAAAAAACTTTTTTTAATTCTCTTGAAATTTTTTATTGTTTTTTTTTTAAAATTTTGCATGGAATTAAAGTACCATAGATAAGGTTAAAGATACATCTTTAACCTTATCTTACCACCTGCCAAAAATCTAAAAAAACTTCTGCATTTTGGTCGTTTTGAAAATTTTAACTTGAAGTTTCTAATTGAGGCCTTTTTGCCTCAATTGGAAAATTTCTCTTACCAGGACAGGGGGGTTTGGGGGCCTGCGCTAAAGGCCCCCAATGGGGATTTTTTTTTTGCTGTTCTAGAATAGCCTCAGGTTGCTATAAAATTGTATAGTTTTGACATATTTATAAAGCAACTTGTATATTAATAATTAAGTTCATTTTTCATTCCCTCAGGCCTTGTCATGAGGCCAGCACGATAACGCTCACGCTCACTATAACGCTGCCAGAGAAAAATTTGCATTGCTTTTGCAGCACAATCAAAAGCGCTGCCTACCAATACTAAGTATTTTCTATGGATAAAACAAAGACGAGAAAATTAAAAAATAAAATATTGTTGCAAAATCAATACTTGCATTTTTAAAAATAAAGACGTTGCCAAAGAATGAATAAACAGTTTGTTTTGTCTACGATTTACTTTGTTTCTTAGCAACTACAAAATTTACTTCAATTTAACTTAATTCATTTATTATTCATGAACAACCAGACCTGTCAAAACCTCAAAAATATAATCACTTTGTTATTTGGATTACAAGCATGTTGTTTAAACTTTAATATTTAAAGTGTTAGTTATGATAGCAATTGTGGGATTTTTAATAATAAAAAGCGTCTTAGTTAAAAAAAAAAATTATTAAAAACTGTTATCTTATAGCAATGTCATTTGAGATCAGCACAAACTTCCACACCAGAATATTGTTTTTATTTTATTTATAAGGATTTTATGTATTTTGAAATTTTATATTTGAGTTGAATTTGGCTGTATTTTGCTATTATCATAATAATTCTAAGCAAAATTACGATGCGCGATAAGGTAGCCACAAAACAAAACTTCATCAATAAGCAAAACCTACCTTATGGGAAGAAATTTTCTGGATTATTGAATCCACCAAGTTCGGTACAATTGGCGGAATTAATTTTAGCGGTTTACATTAAAATTCAAATTTGGCATGAATTAATTTTGGCGTAAGGCCAAATAATGAATTTGCTTGGGGAGAGGTATTTAGATAAAATAGAAAATATGTTGCTTAAATCAAAAGACATTTGGACTTTTTTTTTTTTAGCTTGTATAGCAAATGTGTACAAAAAACTCTAAGGCTGTACACACAAATGATGTTTGGTATGAATCCACTTCATCATCAATTAAGAAATCGAACACATTCCTTTTGAAATCGACAGAAAGGAATAAAATGTATTTTGGTGGTTTAGGAAAAAATTCGATTGGGCAGAATTAATTTTGGCGAAAAAAAATCGAAATTGTCAGAAAAAAGTTTTGCCGATTGAAGAAAAATTTTATTTATGGCTAGAAGAAATTTTGGCGGATTATAAGCGAATACTACCAAATCCACCAAAATTTCTTCCCTTTTGGTGTTATCATCAGATGCATTGAAGCACATTAATAAAAAATTTACAACTTTATAAAATTTATATTAAGAAAATATTAAAATAAAGTTAACACCTCCACTATCTGGCACCTCACATTATTTTTTCTTTTCATAGAATTTCCTTTTATTTCTCTGTGATATTAATTTTATTTTAGTTAATTTTATAAATGAATAATTTATATATTTTTAATTGAAAACATTCTATTTATATCAAAAAGATTCTTTTTTCTTGCAAAATAATAGAATCTCAAAGTTCGATATTTGCCTCTTTTGTATGTCCGGAATTCTGAAATTGTGAATTTCTAGTGGCTGACTATAAAAAAGCATGTTTGTGCAGTCACGAAAGTTCAACTTTCTTGATTGCACAAAATTCAACGTAGTTTTGCAGTCACGACTGCAAAATACTCCAAATGGAAATCATCCTTAATACATTGCGTTTGATTTTTTTACTTTTAGTGAGCGTAAATTGGCTCTTTATTGGCTTTTAATGGCTTATCGTTTTAAAAGGAACATGATAACAACATTAAAAAGCTAATGTCTTTATAATATCTAATCAGAATGTTTTCTTTCGACAGTAATTGGGAAATTGATTTTTATTTTGAATTGGGAAGAGTCTGTCAATCGGACATTATTTGCGCTAGCTAGCACCCTACCCTAGGAGGTGAAGTATGGTTATTTTAGACGGTAGCAGGTTTGGGTATGAAGATTGCTTTAATTTAAGTTTTTTCAAAAAATTTACTTTAGGGATTTCTGGTATGGTTAATAATTTCCACAAAGTTCTGGGTTTTTAAATTTGCCTCCAAAAGTTGCGTTTTAATCATGCTGAAATTTGTTAGGAAGAACTTTGAATAATTGTTATGGCATTTGCGATATTAAGCTTTAATGTCATGGATATTGCTTAACCTTTTTTGTTATTTCTGATAATCAACTAGTCATGAAAAAAATTCGTTATAAGCACAGTATATCCTGATATAATTTTTAATTTAAGACATTGATGAATGTGGCTCTTCTTGGAATCCATGTGATCTTCGCACAAGTTCATGTGTGAATATAATTGGTGGATATCGTTGTGATTGCAATAATAATTTCTTCAAATCAAACAGAGGAGGGATATGCATTGACCGTAATGAATGTACAGATCAAACTGATGGATGTTCTCAAAATTGCGAGAATAGAATTGGGGGATATGTGTGCTCGTGCAATGCAGGTTATATGCTAAATAATGATGGTAAAACATGTGATGGTAAGTTATATTTCATTTTTAAGAGAGGCAAATTGTGTTAAATATTGATAAGGAATTTGAAATATTTGATTTTCTGTATTTTCCTATCATGAAATGTCCATTTTTTATCATATATTAACAAAGATAAAGTAAATTTAGTCCAAATTAATTTAAAAATCATAATTTTAGAAAGTATTATTAACCTATCTTCACGATCATATTTATTAAGGCAATAACTACTTAAACTATCTTTCAATTGCCATGTTAGCCATATATTCATAGCTACCATAATCTGCTTCGTCAATTATAATAATAATAATTATGTTTATACATAATGTTTACACAAAATTATTTCAATGGAATATATCTGCCAGTCACTCCAATCCAAAATCATTTAGTTTAGATTTAAAATATTAATGGCTTTAACAAATATATACAATATTTGTATATATTTAATTCCAGTGGTGTTAAACATTCAAACATCGCATGAAATTCTTTTTTCTTTGCAATATATAAAATAAAGTTTTTTCTTCCCTCAATTCATTCGTAGCTTAAAGTTAACCTTTGTGTTGTTGGAAGAGTTTCATAATAGTTTTATGGTTTGAAAATTCTATTGTTTGAAATTTTTTTTTTCAAATAAATAAAACTTTTCCAGGGATTATTTTAATAAACCAGTTTATAAATGGTCATTAAACTATGTATAAAGAATTGATGCACGCTTAATTCTTGTAAGTATATACGACTTTTTTTTAATGTATTTTTTATTTATTTAATTTATTTGATTTTGATAGGTTTTTTACCTCATTAGTTATAGTCAGCCTAAGTCTGCATATTAAATCCAACTTAAAATAATGTATATTGTTTCATGCCTTACCTCCCTCGGGATAAATTAGGCTTTTTGTTTATAATTTTGTTTTTTATGCAGCCAGTCCTGAAAAAGAGGTTCGCCGTTCCATTATAATGCATTTGTTAATACAAAAAAACTTTAAGTTCCTTTGTTAATAATCTTAGTTGATCATCTTTACTTGGTTTCTTAGGTATGGTGCATCTGGAAATCATTTCAAAATGAGGAATTTACTACTGTGGGATACGAGGTAGATGATAGGGGAGAAATTACAAAAATTTTTAGTAAAACCTGCCATGATTTTTACTCTTCAGAAGTTGAATTAAGACAACTAGCCAAGAAGCATCCTTCAAAAAAATTTGAAGACCAAATTAATGTTTTTATTGAGGGAACCTGCAGGAAGAACGCACTTCTTTCCCACTTGTGCAGTATGGTAATGAAGTGATGATGATGACGTAACGAACCTTATGAGACCCTTGATTCGAAAAATGAACACTACTCAAAAAGCACAACTTTTAAGAAAATATAAGCTTGCTCACTTTATATTTGAAAAGGAATTATTCAGATATCAGGAAATAATGCTGAGTTGATTTAGGTAGGGTCTTAGTATCTTAAAAAGAAAAGTGAAGCAGAGGTCATGAAATAAATAGCACAATGTAAGCGATTTAAAAATTTAACTGAGTCTTTAAACAATGGCACTTTAAATTATTACAGTGTATATTTTGATGGTGGTAGCAGCTCTAAATACGTTTACGATAAAAAACTCTTCTTCATCAAAACTTGTATAAACTGGGCTGTGAAGTTCAGTTATTGCTCTCAAAGAACCGGAAGAGTGCAATGCAGCATGTCCAAAGCAGTTGATGGACAATGCAATTGAAAAAACTTAAATTTATTTCTGAACTGAAAGATAGACCTCTGGATACCTCTAGATATCTGAAGGAATGTTCTCATGAAATCATTTAAATCTGAAATTAACAATCATTTTTTAAAATTTAAAATATATTATATTGTCGCAAATGATTTGTAACTTTTAATTCTTACTTTATTACTTTATTAATGAAATTCTTAATGAATTAGAAGAATCGATGACCCAGCAAAAATATTGGACACACCACCATCATACATCAGTATGGATGTGGACGATCTTTACACCTCAGTGGAGACTATTGTATTTTGATACAAAAATCTGCTTGTTGCGAATAGATGTGTAGTAGATTTGGTGAAGACAGAGATCACCGTGTTGTACAACCATGTCATTAAGTTTTGAATTAAATGTTCATCTACATGGCGCTGGTCTCAACTGTTTCGACTGAAGCTTAGTCTTGGTTTGAAAAATATTCTGCATCTTGCTGAGTTATCGATTGCTCTTCCATCACAGAATGTGAACAAGTTTTTTTGTTTCTTAGGTGGTAACTCGTCAAGAAACGACAGAGTCTGAAGCCTGAAACTTTAAAAATGCATGACCAATTTCATGGTGACAAAGATTTCAGATCAGAAATGTATGATCACGCAATTCCTTTATTTCTACAAGAATAGCTGGATGGAACACTCAATATCGATGGGCATTATTATTTCTCTAAAAGCAAATCTAAAGCTGACCAAGACGCTCTTTCTTTATTGGCTGTAATTTCTGAGATGCTGGAGCGAGGCTGTGATCTTGAAGATATTCAATTAAAGTTAATATCTCATTCATCTCATGAAGACTCAGATATATCGTCTGCAGATGAATTATTTTAGTATCCCATTTTAATTTTATTACCATTATTTTGTAGTATGTATATAGCCATGTCAATGATGGCATTTAAGCTGTGTTCTATTTTTATTTGATAACGAATACTGATAACTTGATTTCTTTGACTTATTTTTCCTTAAGCCAAGCAAAAGTTATTTTTTGATGTCCACGTGGCCCTGTAAGTTTGTGGCCTCGAACGTGGCACTTCTTGATAGACATAAACCATTTAGAGATTGCTTCAGTTGCATTGAATTCCTCTACACTAGGTCCATCAATAGAAATACTCAGAATATCCTCCAAGGTTTGGTTTTCAAGCGTGTTCAAAGACCAATTTTTTCTCGGTTCAACACAGAAAACCCCCGTTCACGTTCTGCAAATTTATCAAATCAAATTCACTATTGCCAGTATATTTTTCAACTCAGGGTTTATTCCCTAATAAGGTGTGAGTATATAAGGGTCATGTCATTGTTTGCTCTATGGATTTCCACTCGTTGGCGTAAGAGTGGCCATTCTTCAATAGAATTTGTAGCTTCATGTATATATGCATTTTTGCAATAAAACTTTGACGATGTCTCAATTTTAGCGTAACCAAATGGCATATCGCCCTTGGTGAATGGCTTTAGCTATGTCTCATCAAATAAAGTATGAGATGACAGCGGTTCCTTGCCAAAATTAGAACACCTGTTTGTTAGAAACCATTTTATTTCATCTAAAATATTTGAACCGTATTGCTGCATGTAATCATCAACAGAATTTTGTGCATCATGTTAGGCCCTTTTACTTATCTGCTTCTTGTTTACAATCATTTCTTTAAAAACTATTCCTTTAGCATTAATCTCCAAAAGAGTAATTTGTGCATATTCTTTGCCACAAAAAACCTTTAATGGTGCAACTCTTTCTGAAATCAGACCAGGGACAATACACACTAAAAGATTGTCCTTTTTAAATATTAAGGAAGTAATTGTGTGGCTTCCACCAAGTCCATACAAAAATGTAACGAAAAGAAAAGCTGTGAAGACTTTAGCTGTATAACATAGCTTTTCACCAATTTTCACCACATTTCTGTTGTTCAATTAATCAATAATTTATTTCACGTTGGTAAAAATTGAATAAGGAGAAAAATATGTGAAATACATCTAAATGCTAATATAAAGCAATGTATATATTTTTTAATATATATAATATATTTTAGTACTGGAAAAACTATTTGCAAATACAGCAATTACATTTAAAAACCTTCCACTTCTTAACCAGTTTTTTAAAACAAGAAATAGAGGGAGAATTTTTAAAGGTTTTTTAAGTTATTCAAGAAAAAAACTTTGAAAAGAAGTGCATTAGTTTTGTATGTAGTAATTAGCTGAGGGAAGTACTAAAATCATCTTATTCCTCAGAGAATACGCTATATCTTTTATACAAAAGTGCCTCTTGATGAATAACCAATGCTTTATATTTGCATATTATCATGCGAGCATGTAATCATGAGGCTACCCAACGAAAACATTTAAGGCCACCAAATGGCTTAAACACATCATCTAACAGTTCATATATAAATATAACTTTGATTTCCCTTCGATTTTTAGGAAAGTTATAATACAGTATAAATATATATTTTTAAATTTCCTGCATCTCCTCAAAATATTTGTCACATTTAATAGCACCAAATGATCCAACACCATTCCTGGTTGTTTAGTTTGCATCAAAGTGTGGGCGGGAGAATTACAATCTGACATTACACTTACTCCATCAAAGTTATAATTAATACCTATAGTGTGTATGCCAGTGTCCTCAATATGGTCTTAATACACATTCTAATGCGTTAAGAGTACCAAGTGTATCTACAGTCTCTGGCTCTTGAACATCAGGAAAACGGGGGAAAGGATTACTAATTTTTAGGTAACGGATTAACACAATTTCTTGCTCAATTATTCCTGAATCATTAGAGCCATCCAATAAGTATGCATGAAATCTTGCATTTTTCAAATCCAAATTAAATGTGTCTGAAATTGTTGATGCAATTACACTTGCAAACTTTTACAACCTACATCAATACAATAGTTTTTGCAAATTCCAATAAAATTTTTCTCTTGCAGTGAAATTTGTGAGAATTACTTATAAAAAGCTATGCTTTCTTTTACAGCCCAATAGATTGACTTTAGCAATACTCCCAGTTCCGCTTGTTTCTCTTCTGAAAATTATTCAACAGCTCTGGCCACTACATTTTCTAATTATCTATCTGTTTCTTCGTTTTGTGCCATAACATATTAATACAGGTTATATGACAGTATCACTACTGTGATGCAAAACATAATTCTTGTAAATATTAGTTCCTTTTGTCATTACGTTCTCACATTCGCTGTGTATGGGTACTTTTTTCATACCCAACACAGACGCGGATCTAGGGTGGAGCAAGTGGAGCCAGAGCTTCACTTAGATTTTTCAACAAAAAATAAAAATATAGGAGATCTTTGTTTAGCAAAAAAAATCGTTAATACGATTAAACGATTTATGCGGATACGAAACATATTCAGTGTGTACGTTTCCGCTGGTGGCATATATCATATACCACATAATCTTATACGGGCTTTTTAAAAAAATTAGTGATGTCAGCCTGTGTTCGTTTTTGTTTGTTCTCCACCTTAGAGTAACAATAAAATAAGAGAGATTTCTAGTGATCACATTAGCCTTGACAAGTTCCACTCGAGTACGCTGTAAATTCACATAGAGCCCATCGAAAGTAAAAAAAAAACACTGTTCCAGAGAGTGAAAAAGAGAACTTATTCTCTAAAAACTTCTAAAATTGATACTAAAGTGAAAAAAAAAGCACTGTTCCGCAGAGCCAGTTTTTTAGATATCAAATGTTATATTTTACTTTCTCCTTAATCTCGTTTATTATAAAAGTGCTTCCAGCATTTATAAAATGGAGAAAATTTTCCTTAGAAAAGAAAACCTTTATGAATCTATTTCTCAGTCACCTTTATTTGTGGTGCAATTACAGCAGGGATTGCAAGATTTAACTTTTCTCAGAGACACTGAAAAATTGGTTTCATTATTTTGTTGAAAGAGATGTGGAAAATTCTCAGCTTTAAGATAAAAACCTTTATTTTGATAAAATTTGAATAGTTTGAGTTAAATTTAGATCAGTGAGCGTTGGCTTCGATAGACAGTGATAGATTTTTTAATCCATTGTAATTTGCCTAAATGTCGCACAGGTTTTCTTTCGAAACATAGCCATAATAACTTATTTATAAACTACTTGGCTAACCAAAACATTTTTAATATTGAATTTAAATTCATATTTCCAGAGGGTCATTCAAAATTATTACATTCATCTAAAAAGTTTTAACTGCCCTTCAGTGGAAAAATTTTATTGCAGTAAAAGTTTTCTTGCAAGAAAAGCTTTTTTGTCATTAAATATTTAACTTAAAATCAGAGATAATATTCCATGGGTATGTTATAAATGATTTGTTAGCTGATATAGATTTCACTGATGATGACAACATAGAACTAATTAATAAATTATCACAAACAGAGCTTTTTTCAAGGAGTAGAAATCAAAGATTTAAAACAAAGCAACCTTTATCATTTTGAATCTTCAAAAACATCAAATCAAGATTAATGAATGCTAGTGAAGTTTCTACTTCATGGAAGTAGCCATTTATACCTAGATTTGATTACTATTCTAAGTTTTGGACTCTGATAAAGTTGAAAAGATACAGCAGAATTTACCGAAATAAATTTTTTGAGAAATTAATCTGGTTCTACTGGGAAGTATTAAAAGCCTTAAAAATTTTACAAAAGAAACTTGAAAGTAATAGAATAGTAAAATGATATATATCTTGTGTATTCTAGAAAATTTTTAGATTTTGAAAGAAAAAATGTTCTCTTTTTCAATAGTCATTTTATGCCAAAAATCATTTTCTCAAAATTTGTTTTTATTTATTTATTTTTTTTAATTTTGCAAGATTAAAATGACTATTGAGGGTTCTTTTCACTTATATGATCACTTGACTTAAATTTTCTTTCCTGAGGCTCAAGCCTAAAAGTCTTTCAAATTTAATCCAAAGTTCATAGTTTCATGAGTTCCTTCAGATTATTGTCTGATTATGGGGGTCACTTTATTTGTTTCACTTCATGTTAAATATAGATTTAAGCTTTTTACTACAAATTTCTTATGAAATGACTATTGATTTCGAAAGAAATTTTTATTTGGAAAAATACTGCAACTTCTAAGATCTGTAAAAGTTAAAAGTATGACTTTTATATCTCACCTCAAACAGATGACATCAGTAGGTCAATTTTCATCAAGGATATTTTCTTTAAATTTAAAATCTTTGGGTGTTATAAGACAAAAGGGATTGTATCTATTTTTCAAGTCTATGGGTGTAATAAAACGATAGAGGCATCAGTAAATTGGTTTTTATCAATATATCTTATGCCAAGTACTTAACAAGACTGCTGCTTTTAACACAAATCACACAAACATATCCTGAATTTTCTTCACTATATCTATTATCATGACTATAAAGAATTCTAGCTCATTAAATTTGTTAATAAGATACTTTTAATAGTTAACTTTGGAAGTGAGCTTTTCTTAATTTTTCGTATTGACAATGCCATTTTTATTGTCTAGATATCAATGAATGCATCATTGGACGAGGAGACTGTAGTCAACGGTGTAAAAATACGGATGGTAGTTTTTTATGTGAGTGTAACCCCGGATATTTGATAGATATAGACAAAAGAACTTGTCATGGTAAATATATTTTTTAATGGATTTTTTAATCTCATAACATCTACATTATTAATATAGGAAGATTTGGGAAGTCAAAATTCATAGTGGAGCCAAATTATCAATCTCACAGTTTCTTTAATTATCTTTAAAATATATTTTTGTAGGTTCTTCGAATAAACTATTAGTAAGTTTGTTAACATATTACATTTTAATTGTATATAACAGAATTTTTTAAGCTTCAAAGTTTTAAATGATTAAGTTGTGGTGTTATTAAGTTTTATAACCAGGAGTTAATTTTCACATTCCTTCTTACCATTTGATAATTAGAAATAGCTTGTTGATAAAATTATATTAGTTTTGACAACTTAATTACTCCATGTAATGGTTAAAGGTTTGAACGCTATCTTTGCAACCGAGAATTCGAGAAATCTAAAATTAAACAATAAGCGTCACTCCTTTGTTTAGCCGTCACTATTGAGTGACACCAGTCTTTTAATCTCATATCTAAATTTGATATAATATTTTTTTTTTGTAATATTATGTTGTATATATATATATATGTATATATTTATATACATTTATATACATTTCTATACATTATTTCATATTTATTTAAATTATTGTATAGGGAATTTTTTGATTCTAGCTGGTAAATAAATTATCACTCACTCACTCACTTAGGTATTACAGTCCTTATATCAATTGAAGGTTCTAGTTATGAATATACTCCAACTGAATCAACGTTTGGAGGTGCTCTTTTGTACAAATCGAATAAATTTAACTACAAACCCAGAAATGATTTATTATTTTATAGGCCTTTTTATCTTGAGTCAATCTTTGTAGAAATTATTCTTTCTAGAAAATCATACCTAATCATTGGATGCATTTATAAACATCCTGCGATGTCAATATATGAATAGAGTAGCATCTTTTCTTCATTAATGCAACAACACTAAATAAAAAACAAAGCATATTCTTTTAGGTGATTTTAACATTGATCTCATTAAATGTAGTACTGATGTAAGTACATCTGAATTCTTCAATTTGGTTTTTTATTATCTTCTTCTTTACATAACTCAAAAATACACTCTCATACAAGTTTCACAAAAATTCTAACTTGTACAGTTTTTTTATTTCTCCTCCTGTTAGTATACTACTGTCAGTAGCATACTACTAATATTCCATGTGCTATAAAAAATAACTTAAGTTTTTCTATAAACAACTATTTTGTTCATCACTTTGCTAATGAAAACCTCATGTCAACAAACTTACTAAAAAGCTTAATTGATCTAAATGCATGCTTTCAAATAAATGTCATTATGTTAATAATGATACGATTCTTTATATTTATTTTTCAATATTTTCTTCTCCTATTAGTTATTGTTGTCAGTTTTTGGTCAAACTGGAAGTTATCACTTGAATAAAATACTATCAGTCCAACGCTCTGCCTTGAGAATATAATCTTGTATACATCTCTAATTTATTATTTGATTCTTTAAATTTAAATTTACCAGTTTCTATTTCTGTTTTTTTTATTCAAAGTCGTAATTTGCTTAGTTATTATACTTGTGATAATCAAAATGGGAAACTAGTTCTACCTGTATTTAAAAGTGTAAAATTTGGGAAAAACTCTATAAAATGGCAATGCGCCTATCAATAGAATGAATCATTAACTGAAATTAAAACAGTTTTGTTGCATAATCTGGAGACTCTCTCTATCTAAACTTTTTCTAAACTTAAATACAATATTATTTTATAAATTTATTTCTATAATGATTCTATAGTTTTATTGTTTTTGCATTCATTGTAATTTAATATTTAATTGAAATCCAAGGCTTAAATTGCTTAAACTTTAACTTTATTTTAATTTATAATAAATATTTAATAAATTTTTGAATTTAAATTGAAAATTTATTTTACAAAATAGTTTTTCTCGGAGTTAATCCCTTTGGTCAGCTTAATGCTATATGAGTGACTTCCTCCTAATAACCATCATATTATGTTTGTAATTATTTTTTAACTATTTTATAATAGTTTTATTTTCTGTATACATATAATATAATTTGATTATAGAGAAAAATTTATAATATCTAATCTATCTAATCTAATCTATCTCTATGTAATCTTTCTCTATCTAATCTATCTCTATCTAATCTATCTCTATCTAATCTATTCTATCTAATCTATCTCTATCTAATCTATCTATCTCTATCTAATCTATCTCTATCTAATCTATCTCTATCTAATCTATCTCTATCTAATCTTGCTTGCTTGCTTGCTTACTTACTTAAATTTAGTGTCTCAAGATGCTCTTACTGTTCCTTTTCTGCAACAAAACCTGATAATCCTGTTTCTCAAAGTATCCCAGGTATTTTCAACATTATCAAACTGACGTTTGCTAGCCAGTTTTTGAACTCTTGTGCTAGATTCTCTACATGTTCTTGCTTTACTTCTTTGGCACTCTTCACAACATCATCACAAAGCAACAACCTATGCTGTAAAAGCCACTTTTATTCTTGTCTGACTTTCTAACCATAAATTAGTCTATCTGTGTCTGACAACAATGTGATTTATATGCTACAAGCCTAATCTTTCTCTTACAAAAGCATGTGTTGCAGACCACCATGTCTGTTGCTGTTCCAAGTTCAGGTATTCTTTCCTCTTCATTATTTCTGCTCCAAAAATCACAATCTCCATATACCACTGTATATCCACATCACTTCTTCACCTGACCATTAAAGTCAGCACCAACTATGAAAAGTTATCTCCAAATTTACATGTGCCCACTATTTGTTTTTCATAAAATTTATCCTTATCTTCCTAACTGATGTTCATAAAACGACATAGAAATGATGATTCTAATACCTATTAAAAACATAATTATCATAATGCGACCATTGATCACCACCCTTGACATCAATTACTTTTTCTACCCACTTTTCTGCTAATATTATGCATGCTCTTTCATGCCACTATTACCTATCCACAAAAGTTTATATTGCCCTTCTCCTAACAAATCTTACTGAAACTTCTCTCCACTTGAACACACATCAACATATACTTCACCTGCTCGACCTTGTAATGTGCCTACATTAACACGAGCAATCCATAACTTAACGTTATCTGTATTGTGATGTCATAACCGGTTAACGGTTTCACAATGTTAACACTTGACATATTTCCTACTGTGTGCGACACATTCACTGTTTTGAGTTCCAGATCCATTAGAGGGAGTTTTAAATGGAGCTTTAATGACTAATAAAAACAAACCTGACAAGCAATTTTTTCCGCTAAGTCTCAAACTAAAATTGTTTTGTAATAAGTGGACACATAATGATAGGTTAAGAGGGGCATTATAATAATTGAAAAAATACCTTGATAGTTTACTTTTTGTGTTTTTTCACTCTTTTCCTTTAAATAGTACATTTAGACGTGCACGTACATTGATTATAAGAACTGCCAAGTCATACTATCAATTCCGTGGTTTTACTGTTCATTTGATTTAATAAAATTTTCTTGTTTTAAACTGAAACTACATTTGGTCATAAATAGGCCATGCTAATTATACCAAGTGACGAAAAAGAAAACAAAACCATTAAAAACTTGTTTAAAATAATAAATACTTTTGTTCTTTATGTTATGAAATTCTAAATAACTTGCTGGTGAAATCCCTTTTATATTTATTTTTTGAATGATAAACAAATTATTTGTATAATCTCTATCTCGATGAATCTTTATTGTTTGCGTCTGGAAAAACTATATGTATATAAAACAATATATCTGATATAATCTAATGTAACATTAATATAATATATACAATTCTATTATTTATTCTTTTAATTTTTTATCACAGATGTTCAAGTAAAGGTTATTTGATATATTTATAGTCTGCATAAAACAGGAAGTATGAAAGAGTTTGCTGATCATACCATTCAAACTAAACTTGTGAAAATTTTTGACGCTGATTTCTTGGCTAATAAAACTATAAATGTATTTTCTCTTTGCATTTTGCAAAGCAGTGAGAGAATTAAGTATGAGTTAGTAATTTGGAAATTCTTGACAGATCGTTCGATAAGCTAATTTTTCTTTTTGGCTTCCTAAGTAATTTTAGTTCACTACCAATACCTGATTCATGCTGATATTAAATTCTAGGCATTTCTTGTTTTTTTTAAGCCTGTTGTTTTATATAAAGAATTTCTTAAGAAAAAACAACAGTGTTTTTTGCTACTACACTTTTTCAAATGTCTGTATAAGAAATTTTGAATAGAATAATAATGATTCTCTTATTTAATGCTCAGCATGTTTTTTTGTTGTTGCAATATTTATATTAAATTTTTATTATATTCTGCAGAATAAGCTATGGAATAGTGCAATTGTGTATTAAAATTTTTTGTTAATAAGATTAAAATCTGCCTTGAAAAAATTTAAAATGGAAATAAGCTAATAATAACTTTTATTGAAATAAGTAATAAAAATAAAATTAGTCTTAACTGCATTAACTAGTTAAGCTTAAACGAGGTATGGTAATAATTAACGAAAAAAAGGAATAATATTAACATAATATCCGAACTACCTTCTTCTCATTTCGTACTTTTCATAAAATGCTCTCTCTTCCAAAAGAACCTCTTTATCTCAACAAAAAGCAACATAGTATATTTTATTCCTTGTAAAGATTTTTCTTCCGTATATATTGGTGAATCTATAGGTTAATCGAAACTTTAGACACTGAATCATGGCTAATCTCAAGTAAAATCAAAGAATGTAGTCACTAGTTTAATAAACTTAACCATATCAATGGTATAACCATGCCAAAATTTGGTAACCTCTTTTATCCGCAAAAAAAAACTTTCTTATAAAGTCCACACCACGGATGAGTAAATTGCTTTCCATTATAGCCAACAAAAATGGCTAATTGCAAGAACTTCTTGAAATTAGGCATTTTCAACAAATATTAAATCGTTGTCTATTATATTTCACGATAAATAAAATTTATCCAATTAACCACCATCTTATACATTATGCAATAAATAATTAGGCGACATGTTTTTTAAATTATTATTTGCCTGTTAAAATGACAAAAGTTAACAAATCAAAATATATTTTGAGCTTTGTTTTTATTAAATTAATAGAGTGAAAAGGAAAGAAAAGTTTGCATAAATTAAGTTTAAATTAAATATCTACTGCTTATTAATCAGTAAATTTTGGATTTACTGTAATGGAAACAATCTTCACTTAAATAAAGTTAGTTTAAATAATTAAGTACGGTTATTTTTTTGTGTCTGTTTAAAACTTTTCTTTGCTTAATCTCCACTTATTTTCCACTTACTTCAAAATTTGGCTAAGTGGAATGTAATCGAAAATCAAAATTTGTTGAAGTGAAAATTTTGCACATTTAACTTATATATTTGGAGCAGAAAACTCTTATGATTCCTTAAAATCCTAAAAAATCTACATTCAGTTAAAAAGATGAGCCACATAACTGGTAAATTTTTAGGGGTTTACTTAGCATTACCAAAACCACAACTTAGCAAAGTCTTTATGTCAATATCATCATTTGCTAAAAATTGGCAAACTCAAAAATTTACTATAAAAATAGCTCCATAACTGAGCCAAAAAAACTATAGCCCAATAATACAATATATGCTCTATCTCCAGAAGTGCAGAGGCTTTTATACAATGCTTTAATAATTCAACCCCATTTTTTACTTGCTCTGCATCCTTATATGATTAAATCATTGAATGTTTATTATGTAGCTAAGAAGTGTGATGTACTGGCTGAACCGTTCTATGGAGAAAAACAATGCAATGGTAATGTAATAGGGAAAAATTGTACATTTGTTTGTCAAGATGGATTCCAACTCATAGGCTCTGTCTCAAGAACCTGCCAAACCAATGCAAAATGGTCAGGAAGTGAAACTAGATGTTTACGTAAGTCGAATGTCATTATTAAATTCTAGTTTTAATTTTTGTTAAGTTAATTACTCTTTGCTAAATCCTAAATTAATGTTGTTTTTTATTTCTTTTGAAAAAATTGGCTATTAATTTCCATAAAATAAAAATATTTTTAAAAATATCATTTAATAACTGGGCTTGGGAAAATGAAAGAATACACAAATGCTGGGATAAAATGGGAACTATGAGACTAAAAAAAGAGAATGTACAACAAAATGATGTGACCAACAAACTCACATCTTAAAACAAGGAAGGTCATGTGACAACCAACAATAGACATTTGAGCAGATATATAATCTGTACTTCCATAGACTAAAATATGCATGAGTCAGACAACTGCTGACAATAACACCCACGACCACGCAGGTCATGTAAAATATATATATATATATAACAGGTCATAAGACCATAAAGTATGCCCAACAATGGGGAAAATACAACAAAATAAACTGATAAAATCAAATAATAATAAACCAACAACAATGAAGATCATAATAAATTTCTATATCCAACAGTAATGTATAATATTAACTGATAAAAACCAGTAATAATAGACCAACAATAATGAAGGTCAAAATACATGTCTATATCTGACAATAATTTACTAGTAAAAATCGCTAATGTAATAGACCAACTAAAAAGAAGGTCGCAATGTATTAGATGCAATATTGAAATCTGCTCAGTCATCATAAATATATGTATAAACAATATATGACATGAACAAGCAATAAATATAAGCAATAAATATAAGACATGAACTACCCCAAATAATCCCCCAAATATCTGTAAATATTCCTAACACCTACAAATCTAGACTATATGAGGAAGAAAAACCCAAAAAAACGAGTATTCATTGAAATAATGCCCATGCGAAGAGCTAAATTTTGTACATACTTATCAGAAAACTTCAGATAGTATCACTAGACCAACAACCTAAAACCTGAATTGTACAATTTATTGAGTTTAATTTTAGTTTGATTTTCATTTTAATATAGTTAAACAATAATTTTGGTTTATGCCAAATCAGAGTAGTTCTTACCCATGAGTATGATAATATGAAGAATAAAATATATCAGGAACCTTGTGTGACAACTAGGCTTGCTATATGAGAAGCTAACATGTTGAGAGCTACAGGCTAAATGACTTTCTCATTACTCTATATAAAAATTTAAGTTTAAAAGCATATAATGGGCTAGGGTTGATGTACTTCTTCTCAAATAGTTGAATTGTTTCACAATTATTTATAATAAAGTGCATCTTTAAAGGAAAAGTGGTATATTTTTTATTTAGCTAAAAGTTGTTCAACACCAAGGACACCACCAAACAGTCATGTTACATTACCATGTGATACATTGTTTGGATCAACCTGTCCAGTCTTTTGCAATGATGGGTATATACAACGAGGAAATGATATAATGAGATGCGATATTATTAATGGAAATTCTATGAATTGGGACATAAGTGATTCATTTTGTGAAGGTTAGTATGTTCTGCCATTTAAAATCAATAATTTTGAATGATCTTACTTCCTCTAATACCATATTTATACCACCTACTAATTTTATACCATATATTGTTGTGAATATGGTATGTTATTCTTTACTCTACCATTATCTCAATGGGAAATAGCTCACTGAGATTTATGACCTGTTTCCTACTTCTTGAAGTATTTTTTTTTCAAATAGCTGTTTTGCCATCCTCATCTTAGATATTTCATTAATTAAATCTATTTCCCATGATTTTGAAATAGTATCACTTGGTGTCATGACAGGCCTGGTTATTTGTTTTTTTTTTTTTTACTTTTTTAATATTGTTAAATATCAAATTTAATATTGTTCTGTCCTGGTTGGTAAACAAAATTATCTGTTCTGACGTTGTTTTATGAAATTTTGACATAATAGATTCAAGTAAAAATTTGTGAAAACAAATCGACACTAAAAAGAGGTAATACTTGTTTTTACAAATTAAAAATGAAAAATTTGTTTATTGATTAATCATATAACTTTCATGGTCTATTTTTTCATTTTAAGACTATTTTGTTAAATTTAGCTCAATAAAACAATGACAACTTAATGAACCTTGCTGAAAGAATTTTTTGTATGTTAGGCCTCCAGTCTAGATAGGGCTTAAGAGGGTTTATTTTTATGTCTTTCTGCATTTTTAACCTATTCATTTTCCCAATTTTTATCACTTTCAAAACTTTTTTGGTTTATTTTAATTGCCTCATTTTATCAATACTCTGAAGACATTCTTAGTCTTTGCTAAAATATTTTTATGTAGCTCCCAGCTTACCTTCAATATCAAGTATTTATAAGGCTATTTTTTGATTGATAAACTGTAATTTTAGCACTATTACATCTTTGCTTTTACATCACATTTTACATACATTTTACATCATATTTCTTTTTTTTTTTTTTTTTAGAAATTAAAGTTTGTAAACCCAATCCATGTAAAAATGGTGGTGTTTGTAAAATTATTACTTCGAGCGATTATGAATGTCAATGTTTGAATAGGGAATTTACTGGAAAAGATTGTGAATTAGTGGTTATAAACGTTTCTCCCATGATTAAAAGTCTTGTCAACACAACACAAAGTATTACTATCTCCAGTCGACCATCAAGTAAAATACAGATTTACATAACTTCCTCTGATCCCAAAATGTTGATTATGCCAAGTAGTTTGTACCTATCTGAATGGAAAAAATCCGCAAAATTTACAGTATCTTCAATTACCGATGGTTTTAAATGGCTGATGTTTAAAGTAGCCTCAACTGAAGGCTACGAAGGATTAGAAAATACATTAATGTACTTCTACAAACCAGTGCAATTAGAAACAATTTCTAATGATTATCTTCTTGATATGGATAGTAGCTGTTATAAGATGGATTTTCACCCAAAAAAATGTTTCAAATCCTCCATTAGGTTCTCTTCCACGTCTTATTGGAGTGAAAGAATTGGTGGCTTAGCTACAACTAGCGGGACAGTCTTTGTTGAAATTGGTAATATTACATTCCCTGGGCACTTATCATTTATTTCAACTTTGAAATATCTATATCAAGTTAGAAATCATGGAAATTATTTGGTGAATACAATGCAGATAGAAAGCAATTGTCGAGTTATTGAAATGAATAAAGACAAACTCCAGTTAGTTGTAAAGCATGACTTATTTGCAAAATCTTTTTTGAAACAGTTCAATCTGCTTACACCCAAATGGTTTAATGTTGACCTTATTGGCAGTCTAACCAGCATTTATGAAGATAGTATTCGTACATATGTCTGGTCATATGAACAAATTAATTCACATCCCATATGTAGTGGTGCTGCTATAGAAAGGGATTCTTTATTTTTGGTTTACTTGCTTCATGAGAAATTATCTATTAAAGTCAATAAGAAAACTTTTAATTTAAAAACAAACAAGTATTTCTGTATAATTATAGATATGTGTCGATCTGAGCCGCATATAGTTTTCCCTTCTGATAATGATGGCGAGTTAGAGAAGATCTTCCCATTTGAAAAAGATAAAATTTTTGGGTGGTATGTTAAGTTAAAATCTGTTGGATTTAGAAGAGCCAGCCCTGGTGATAAAAGAAAATGTTTAGTAAATGATAAAACTCAACTAGCTTTTGGATCAGCAAAATTTCACTACAAAGCTTCAGAAAAAGCTAGAAATGTAACAGGAAATATTGGTGGAATGCTGTTTGTTTCAATTCAAAGTGATCATGCTGGGTATGAGGTAAAATTATTTAAGGCTTTTCATATGAGTCATGTGGAATTTATTTAGGAATTTAGGAAGAACCCTTTCTTTTATTGAATTAGGATTGATGTAGTTAATGAGGAATACACAGTTATTGTCTGTATATAATAAAGAGCCCACTCCATGTTGTAATCATGCATACAGAATGATCTTTTTTCAAAGCCATGTTTTCAAGCTGCAATTTTTTGCTAATTTCACTTTCATGCTAATATTTTACACATGTATTCTCTTAACGACTTGAGTGAGGAGTAAAGTATACTCAAAAGTGATCTTTTGTGTTTAATAGATGGTTTCCATAAAACAAAAAAATTCCCATAGTACCAGTTCATTTGATTTTATAAATACAAAAACTAAACTATGTAAATAAGAGATTATGTGCAATTAATGAAAAAAAAAGCATTTCGCTCATATATATATATATATATATGTGTGTATGCGAGTACGCTCGTGTGCGTGTACGCATGCATGTGTGGGCGTGCGTATCTGCGCATGCGTATGTGTTTGTATGTATGTGTGTATGTATGTATGTGTGTGTATATTTGTGTGTGTATGTATG